>PVKS010005751.1:34965-83129 GCA_004027875.1 Aplodontia rufa
AAGAATGAAACCGAGGGACACCGAGGCAAGCAGAGTAAACAGAGTTTATTTAAGAAGAGAGAGAACAGGGCAGACTTCCCTCAGGTGGGGAAGGGAGCAAAGGGCTCATCCTGGGGTTGAGTTTGTCCCTTATATATGTTATCTTTCTTCATTTGGTCCTTATCTCCCTGCCTGTGCACTTAGGGATTATGTCTTTGTTTTTGCACTTAGGGGCCAGGGAAGGAAGTGGTTCCTCCTCTAGCGGCAGGGAGTGTTTGCCTTTTGGTGTCATTGACATATCAAAGGGAATGTCAAAAGAGAAACCAGTCTCCTCCCGACCGACTCAAACATTCTATCTACTCTGACTGCCTAACTTTTTCTATCTCACTCTTGCCTGTTCTCTCTTGCAAGCCCAATCCACCCCTTGTAAGGGAAATCTCTCCCTTTGAGATTATATATTGAAGATCCCCTCCTTTACTTCTTCATGTTACTGATGTTCATTTGACTGAAATTAACTGTCAATCACTCTTAAACTATCTTAAGTCTCTCCAACAGGTTCAATTTAAAGCCTATAAATTCCTTCAAGAGAACCAGTCCCAAGAGATCACCGACTTCCATGACTCATTCCAGCCAGGAGTCTACTTCAAATGGTTCCAGAAAAAAGGAGTAGAGCCCAATTAGAGGGGACCTTATTCAGTCATCTTGACCACCCCAATGACCATAAAAGTAGATGGACTTATACTTTGGATCCATCACACTTGAGGCAAAACAGCAAAAGTGTCTCCTGCCAACAAATGGACAGCCCTCAGGGATCCCAATAATCCTCTAAAAACTGAAAAAAATATTAATCTTGACTCTGTTGTTTGGACTATATTACAAAGCCCAGGCTATCAAACCCCCTTGGTATAACTTCACCTTCTCTTCACCCTTAGTGATTGAAACTCAGATTACTGGTTGGATTTACAGGCCAGATCAACATGACCTAGACAAACCTTTACTAACCCTGATTTAAACAACTTCTTCTCCAACTTACTCTCCACTATTTTTGGGATATATGGTGGGGAAATTCCAGGGCCGGACCTGGTATTCATTGATACATATATATGTGCCCTAATGACCCAACCTTAGATGATTGTAAGGTTTGCTCCCTTTCCTATTGTCCCTCTTGGTACCGTGCTGAAATAGACCACCTACCAAAATGGACCAAACAACACCAGTTGGATTTCAGTCTGGAAGAGATATGACCCTACCAGAAGAGAAATCTTCTTAAAGGTTAGGATCATACAACCCAAATTCTTAACTGGATTCTTTTTTTTCTTTTTTAAAGAGAGAAGGACAGTGTGTGTGTGTGCGAGAGAGAGAGAGAGAGAGAGAGAGAGAGTATGTGTGTGTGTGTGTGTGAGAGAGAAAGCAAGAGAGAGAGAGAAAGAGAGAGAGAATCAATTTTTATTGAGTTTTTCACAAGGCTTTTGTTGCTCTGACACTTATCTATGTAAATGGTGCTGGGGTTCGAACCCGTGTACCTGCACATGGCGGGCAAGTGCTGTAACCACCAAGCCACTGCTCCAGCCCTTAATTGGGTTCTTATAATATTACTGGCAGCTTTGCTATGTCTTATTTTGCTCCCAATGAGACTTGGTTTGTCTATTACACTGGATTAGCCTGCTGCATTTTCCAGACTCATCACCCAAGGATTTGCTTTGTTGTACATGTGTTGGCCCAAATTTATGCTTGCAGTGGACCAAAGGGAACTCATTTCCTATCAACCAGGGATTTTTCAGGATGTGTACCATCGAATTAAATAGGTAGTTTCTGTTCTAATTCCAACTCTAATTGGATTAGGCATAATGGGGTCAGCTGCAGTTGGGACAGCTGCCCTAATAAAAAGAGAACAAGGACTCAACTCCCTAACTCAGGAGGTAAATGAAAATTTAGGCCATTTATAACAAACTATCAACCCCCTGCATGAACAAGTCCAATCCCTGGCCAAAGTAGTGCTTCAAAATAGGAGGGATCTAGACCTTGTGTTCACGTCACAGGGGGAACTCTGTAACTCTGGGAGAAGCCTGTTGTTTTTATGCCAATAAATCCAGGATCATTAAGAATTCCCTAGCAAAAATTAGAGAAAATATCTGAAGACGGAACCATGAGTTGGAACAAAAGGAGTCTTGGTTCCAAAAGCTGTTTGAATGGAATCCCTGGCTGGCCATCCTTCTTATTGGGACTAACCAAACCCATAGTCCTGATGTTTACAGGATTACTTATTCGCCCCTATATTTTAAATTGGATTGTTAACTTTATCAAACAATGCATTTCTTCAGTCAAACTAAGGTATATTTGGGGCCACTACTACTCATATCTAATTTGGAAGAGGAATCAAAGGTTTGATTATTTCTAGAAAAGGGGGGAATGTTATGGGCCAGGGTTTATGGGCAATGACTAAACAGACTCCATTTTATGCTGAGACTCCATGCCATGTAAAATATACTACTCCCAGGGGAAAAACCCACCTCTGTCACTTAGAACAGCATGTTGACAACTAAAAATGGTATAATTGTTACATCTATTCCTGTACTGTTGTTGTGCAATGTACTCTAAGCCACAAAGGAGGAACATAATTGTCCAGACATTAATAATCATTTTACAAATGTACTCCACTAGGGTTGTTTGGACCCACATTCCCTTTTCTTTTGTAAATTTTAGATCTCATGATTTTTGCTTGTGATTTTAAATTCTCATAACAGTCACTTAAGAATAATGTGATGACATGCTTCACTTAGAATTCTAAACTATAAAAGCTGTGCCCTAACTTCTGGAAGAAATTGAGGAATGCAGCCTTGCAGCCTGCCTCTGAGCCCGCCAGCTGGTGGAATAAAGCTCTGCCTCCTGCTTTGGGTCAACTTGGTGATTTATTGAGATCTCACCCATTATACTTTGCATGGGTAATAGGTCATGATTTAATCCCTTGGTAGTGTTTCTGCACTTTGTCCCTGTGGTGGTCCCTGACTGTCTCACAGGAAACTCACAAAATACCAAGTAGGATAAATGCCAACAAAACAAAAAAAGTTATGCAGATATCATTCCAAACTATAGAAAATCCTAGATAAAGAACAAATCCTGAAAGAAACCAATATAAAAATAAATTTTCTATGAAGGAGCAAAGATAAAAATTTTATCTGACTTCTCAGAAACCATGCAAGCAAGGACAGGAGAGAAAGATAAAGCACCAGGAGGAAAAACACCAGCCTCAATTCTGTACCTTGTGAAATTATATTTTCAAACGCAGAAAAGAAAAAGACTAGCTCAGAGAAATAAAAAGTTGTTATAAGTAACCATGTGTTGTAAGAAATGTTAGAAGCTCTTCAGAGAGAAGGAAAATAATATAGGTAAAAAATCTCAGATCGGTTTTGGGGATGTGGCTCAGTGGTAGAGCTCTTTGCTTAGCATGTGTGAGAACCTGGGTTCAAACCCCAGAACTGCCAAGAAAGAAAACACAAAATACTGTACAGATCTTCACAGAGAAAGAAAGAGTCTGAGTAGTATATTTGGTTATGTATGCTTATCTATATGTTTCTTTTTTTAATTTTTTTTAAATTTTTTATTTTTGAACAACCTTACAAGATTTTAACAAAATATTATAAAATGTGTATAAAATGTGAATATATTCTGGATATTTCTTAAGAGCACATATTGCATATGCTTATATATGAATGAAGCAAATGCAATAATGACATAAGAGATGGAAGACAGGAATTAGAATTATTTTGTAATAAGATAGTCATTACCTATGAAGCAGTATAATGTTATTTGAAAGTGGACTTGGATTAATATATTGCAAACTCTAGGGCAACCACTAAAAAGGTAAGAAAAAATTCATATTTTATATGTCAAGGATGGACAGAAAATGAAATCATGAAAGTGCTCAATTAAAACTACAAAAGGCAAGGCTGGAGCAGTGGCTCAGAGGTTATAGCGCTTTCCCGGCATGCACAAGTACATGAGTTCAAACCCCAGCACCCACGTACACAACTAAGTGTCAGAGCAAGAAAAGCCATGTGAAAAACTCAATAAAACATTGATTCTCTCATTATCCTTCTATCTTTAAAAAAAAAAACTACAAAAAGCAAAAAATTAGTGGAAGACAAAAACAGGAACAAAATGTGTCAGATCTAAGCAGGGCTGGTCCTTAGGCATTTTTGCCTTTGTAGGTTCCTTCTGCTATAAAAAATACTAAACATTTCTTTTATAACTGTCAGTATAAAAATGAATATAATCCATGACTGTTAGGTAGAACTTGACCTAGGCAATGCCATTTTGAATCTTATCCTCCATCTTAGAATGAGACCTACCCTATCCCTAAACTCCTGACCCACCTAATCCCTAAACCCTGGACCCACCTATCCCTAAACTCCTGATCCACTAATCCTAATACCCTGACTCTACTGGTGCCCTGCCCTCCAACACAGGTTTCTTCCAAAAAACCTGTGTTACTGTTGAGTCGCCCCACTCTCTTCTCTATTTCCTCCACTTGCTTCTTTCCTTACACTGATGAATTCATGATCATGTTTACTATTATTAGTGTACTCATCTTTCCTTTTTATAAAATTAAAACATCTTCATGAGGACCTAAAAGTATTTATGGGCCCTAGGCTCTGAGCTGAAGGGGAGAGGAGCCAGTCTCAGAGACAGAGTATACTAGCCAGATCTCAGGAAAGATAGAGCTAATGGTGAGACAGGAGGAAAAGTTAGGCAGAGTAGTTAGAATGTTTGAATCAATCAAGGGAAAACTGGTTCTCTTTCTTTTAAGAAGACTAATTTGACATGCCCAATGCTAGTAAGGAGGGTCTGGCAAGGTGGGTCCAGATGCAAACACGCCCTTCTGCTAAGGAAGTTGCCACACCACATTCTTTCTATTGAAGCCTGAAGTGCAAACAAAAGACTGGACCCAACCAGAATTTCCACCGCTGTCCTAGGTATGGGGGAAGGGAGACCACAACAAATTGAAAGGAGAAAATCCTATAAAAAGGGCAAACCTAACCCCCTCTTTGGCTCAGTCCCTTTCTTCCACTCTGGGGGAAGTCTGCTCTTTTCTCTAAGATTTACTTTCTGTTATTTTCTTAAAATAAAATCTGTTATGCCTGCCTCAGTGTCTGTTGGGTTCATTCTTTGTCTCTAGGGGATACGAACCTGATTTCTACCAAACTGGCATCAGTGGGATGCTAATAGGTAGATAAAAGATATATTAGGGAATTTGGCTCACGTAATGGAGGCTGAGAAGTTCCTTAATAAGCAGTTTGCAAGCTGGACCCCAAGAAAGCTGAGAGCCTAACTTAGTCCAAGCCTAGGGCCTCGGAACCAGTCAACTTGGAGAACAACAGTTAGTGAACCTGGAGTTATAATGTCCTAAAACGGAAAGAAGGTGTCCCAGCACCAGGAGAGAGAGTGAATGCACCTTCTTCTGCCTTTTTATCCTATTTGAGTTCCCAATTTATTGAATAGTGCCTAATTGTTATGGTTTGGGGTGAAAGGTGCTCCCCAAAACCTCAGTGTGTAAGAAAATGGGAAGGCTGAGGTGAAGTGATTAATCACTGATGACCCTGACGGGTCAGTTAATCCCTCCGAGGGATTAGTTGGCAAATGAAGGCAAGTAGGGTGTGGCTGGAGGAGGCTGGTTGTGGGGCACGACTTTAGATCTGTGATTTTCTATCTGGCCTGGAGTCTCTCTCTCTGCTCCCTGGAGCCATGTCCTAAACTGCATCCCTACACCACACTCTTCTGAGCCCCCAGGAATGGAGCTGGCCTCCTATGGACTAAGGTCTCTGAAACTTTAACCCTGAAATAAACTTTTCCTCCTAAAATTGTTCCTCCTAAAATTGTCTTTCAGTCACAGGAGTGAAAAAGCTGATGAAACCACTGATTATAAACATTCGATTCCATAATTCCTAATATCAATAACAATTCTGGCCAGCTACAGGGATTAATTGTGTGTAGGCCAATTGACTAAAAATGTTCAATTTAGGTTGTCAAAGTTTAGTTCACAAAATTGTATCCTCACTCTTGGCCAAAATCCTGAAATGGAAACTCCTCATACTCTCTCTTTTCACTGCTTTTTCTTAATTATATCTTTGTTTCACAAAAATCAGCTTGTTTTTGATCCTGTCTTATGACTCCCAGATCAGTTAGTATTACACTTTGCTTTGTCAAGACTTATTTTTCATGTAGAATTTAGAGGTCATCTACAAAAATGATGCTATTTTGCCTATGCTGAAAATGCAGTAACAGAGCAAGCTGCTTTTAGATCCTTTCTATGGTGTTTATGAACGTGGTAGACATTTCAATTATTTGATAATTCCCAAAACATGGCAAAAGCCTTGCGTTTCTGCCTGTTTTTTTGTCAGTAATTCTTTTCCCCTTCATTCCTTATGGGGAAAAAATCCAAAATATTGATTAAATAACTTCCAATTTCCTCTTTTATTTCCAAATTGCAGATACGACCTTAGGAACTGATTGTATTCACAATGTTCATTAATTATTGTCCGTATAGGAGAGCCTTTTATCCTAGTCCAAAGCAATGGAATCTGCTATGGTTAAATCAGTGCTGGTGTTTCTAGATCCTTCTTCCTAAAGAATGTGCAGACGTATGGAGTTAAGAATGCTAAAATCACATTCTTGGTGTTCTCTACTGTTGTCTAAAGGATCAAATAAAGTTGCCTGATTTAGTCACCACTTGTTTTGCACCTTTTCTTATAAATGTTTGCCAAATCAGAGAAGACAGCCTGGGGAAATATTCCACATAGTGGGAAGAAAATCTGGTATGACCAAGCTCCCTCCTCTATTCATCCTAAATTTACATTCCAAACATTTAATACGTAGGTTGTCTGTGGAGATTCCCTCCCCCTGGGATCTGGCTTAGTCCTGTTGGATAGGGCTGATCCCCCCAATCTACTCTATGGATGAAATTATAACAATCATCTTTCTATAAGTCGCAGATTTATTGGAATTAGAATGTTTCTTTGATTTGGAGATTGATTTATTTATTTAGGTACCAGGGATTGGGTTCTTAACCACTGAGTCACATCCCCAGTCATATTTTATTTTTATTTTGAGACAGGGTCTTGCTAAGTTACTCAGGGCTTTGCTAAGTTGCTGAAGCTGGCTTTGAACTTGCATCCTTCTATGTCATCCTCCTGAGCTGTTGTGATTATAGGCATGCGAACCAGGCTATCTAGGAGATAAATAACTGAATATCTGTTCATAAAACAATAAGTCCTGGAGGAAAAATGGTTTTAAAATTGCTTGGATAATTATGAGTTATATTTTTGATCTCCAACCCCTCAATTGTCTGATCCATGTCTTAGAAACTGTTCAACTGCTGGTTTACATTTATTGCCCTTTAAGGTGAGTGTTGCAGCATTTTCTTTTTTTTTTAATACCTGTGAAGAACATTTTTTAAAAATATATATGGCTATAGTATATACAGTGACATTTATAACTGCTTGGAATGTACCTTGCTTCATCTCAGTTCCAACATTTCCCCTTCTCCTCCCTTCCTGTCATCCCTTGTTATTCTTCAAAATATTTGACCACGGGATTAAACATTTACATTTTTATACAAGTATGAAGCATAGCTTGTTCAAATATCATATGAAGTATTTTGCAACTGTATCTCATAAATATTAACACTTTGCATTTTTGTTCTATGGATCTAATACATGAGTTTGTCTACTTTACTACAAAGCTTGGGTTTAGATCCAGCCTCCACCAATGAGGTATATTATTCCGCCCTTGACTCTCTGGGTTTGATTAACTTCGCTCAGCATGATTTCTTCCAATGCCATCCATTTACCTTCAATAGATGCAATCTCATTGTTTCTAGTAGTTGAAAAGAACTCCATTGTATATATATACAAGAGCTTTTGGATCCATTCATCCAGTAAGGGGCATCTGGGTTGGTTCCATAATTTAGCTATTGTAAATTAAGCTGCTACTAATTGCTGTGTAGCTGTAACGTGCTTTTTCTAACTCCTCTGGGAAAATACTCAGAAGAGTACTAGCTGGATGATATAGTGGATCCAACCCTAATTTTTTTTTTTTTAAGAAATGAATCGTTATTTATTTATTTATTTATTTTTTTTAAGAGAGAAGGACAATGAGAGAAAGAGAGAAATAAACAGTTTTTATTTAGTTTTTCATGTGGCTTTTGTTGTTCTGACACTTCATTGTGCACATGGTGCTGGGCAAGTACCGTAGCTGCTGAGCCACTGCTCCAGCCCACCCCTAATTTTTTGAGGCATCTCCACACTGTTTTCCAGAGCCGCTGGGCCAGTCTGCAATCCCACCAACAGTGTGCTAGTGTCCCTATCTCCCCACAACTGCTCTAGCAATTGTTATTGTTTGTATTCTTCTTCTTTGGCAGTCTGACTGGAGTGAGGTGAAATCTTAATGTAGTTTTTACCTTTCTCTGATTGCCAGTGACTTAGAACACTTTCTCATGTATTCATTGGCTTGCTCAATGTCCTCTGTTGAGAAGTTTCTGTTTAGCTCTCTGGACCATTTATTGATTGGATTGTGTTTTTATTATTAAGTTTTTGAGTTCTTTGTAAATTTTGGATATTAGTCCCCTGTCAGAGGGATCACAGGCCATGATTCTCTCCCATTCTGTAGGTTGTCTCTTGACTGTTTTGACCTTTTCCTTGGCTGTACAAAAACTTTTTAAGTTTTCTTTTAATCTGAAATATCACTTTTTAATGCGGTGTCACTCCTAGCACTACATATTAATTGCTTAAATGGCCCATTTTATTTTTCAGTTATTCTACTGCTTTGTTGTTAACCCGAATTATTAGGAGACTCATTTCATATTATATTTCCTGATCCTTCCACTTTCTGTCTGTATATAAAATGCTGTTCCTTGATTGATCAATATCTGAGTTTGATTCTGTATTTTTGGAAGGTTTTCTAACCTTTCGTGTCTCTGTCAAGGCCTTGGTCTTAAAATGTATATGAGAAAAACTGTCAATATCAGAAAAAGCTTAGTTACTACGTGTTGGTTTGCGTGAGTGATTAGTAAGGTCACCTTGGGAACTTTTTACCAACTAAAATGTGTCTTTGGTTATTTAACTGAACAAGGAAGTGAGCAATTTCCGGAAATGTGTCTGTTAGTACCTAGTTTATAGTTGCATCACACTCGTTGTGGTCCCAACACTAGCTGAGCTTGCACAAGTGAACGTACCTTATTGTCTGAAAAACTGCTACATTCTTCTTCTGATGCACTTGAATGGCATCAACATGACAAATATATATTTTTAGATAAAATCCTATTGGGACACATCTAGGCTCTAGGGAGGTGGCTTCCCCTTGTTCAGATTCTATGGTCTCTTTCTAAACAACTCATTCTTAGAGGTTTCTGAATATATCATTTCCACTTAATCAGGTCACTTTGCTAAGCTGCCTGTTTCTTTTCTAAATTTTCTAAGAATGCCCAGATTCTTATTGGAATATTGGATCTTAAAGTTACTGGAAACTCTCATTAGTTTGTATGGTCTGAGCTAGTACCCACTAGGACACTTAGGATTGTAGTTTCAAAGGAGAGTGGTAAGTAGCTGGGTCAATGATTGTGAGGTCTAAAAGTGCAATGTTTTTACCTTTTGCACTCCCCAGCCTTCTGTCAAAAGAGCAGTTTCTTACTGAACTCCACAGGGTCTGTATTTTTTTTTTTTTTAATTTCCCATGGCTTTTAGCTTTGGTTACTCCAAGGATCGCATCTGAAGAATCTTTCCTTCCTCAACCCTTGGTGTCACCACCTAGCTTCTCAACTCGTAATATGCCCCAGTCCAGCCGGGTTCTGACCTGAAGGATGGGCTGAGAATAAGAAAGAACACAGGCAGGAGATCCAGGTGGAGCTGTCTCATTGTATTTAGACTCTACATTTCCTTTTATAATCCTAAGGGAGTTACCAGGAGTTATGACAAAAAACTAGGGTACAGACAAAAACTAAGGAGTAACCTGTCGTTAAGATATTTTAACCCACCCTAATCTTTAACAAAGCACGACCTAGCAGCCCTTGCAGAAGGAGCTTATGCAAATAGTCATAAGAGCACTCTAGGGCTGCTAATGTAATGGAGGTGAAGGTCAGACCCCAATAATTGTCACAAGGTCACTCTAGGGCAGCTGATGAAATAGAATGAAGGTCAGACTCTAACATAACGTTTGTACCGAGGATAACTCTGCTCATCCTCCGCAGCACAATGATAACGGTGCTGTCTGACCAACATGTTTTATTCGCCACTGCATGCTTGTCTACGGGATTTTCATCTCATATTCCAGGGATTATATTTTTCATGGAAGAAAGTTTAACATCAAATTCTTTAGTCAGAGTCCTCCCTGCCCTCCAATTATGTTTTTATTACAATTACGTTTCTCTCATCTCCTCCCTGAAAACTTAAAAGCTATAAGGTATGCTACAGGTATGCTGTGACCTATGTGAAGTGTCAATTATTGCAGGTATGTATTGAAGGTTGATTTACCCTCTATGGCAACATGGAGGTGCTTTCCTTGAGTTTCCCTTCCAGATAATTTGCCACAAGAAATGGAATTAGCTGACACTCTCCAGCTGCAACACTTTTGGAATCTGCAATAGCATTTTAACCAAGCTGACTTTTTCCCTGGGTGTCTTCACTCAATTACTAAGCATGAAGGCTGTACTAAACCACTTTTGCCCAAGTTGTACTTCTCCCAACATAAAAGATCCCCATCAGGGATTTTTGTGCCATAGCTCTCTCTTGGGTGGGCTGAGATTTCCTCAGAGTTGCTTTTAATCTGACTTTCTTCGTTCTGAATCCTCTGTGCTTCCCCAGCAGTCCACCCACTTTCACAGATGTCAGACATGCATGTTGTCTGAAGCATTGTGTACATTTTGTGGCATCCTCTGCCCTTTATTTGTGTGTGTGTATGTGTGTCTGTACCAATAAAACTTTACTTATGAACCACTGAAGTTTGAATTTTCTTACTTTTTTTTTACAGTGAGAGAGAGAAAGAGAGAAACAACTTTATTTAGTTTTCACATGGCCTTAGTTGCTCCAACACTTAGTTGTGTACGTGGTGCTGGGGTTTGTCGCCCCCCGCAGGGTTCTGGAGCGGGGAGCGAGCAGAACAGCCTCGGGGGACCTTAGCCGTTCCCCGGGGGGCCAGCAGGACACTGGGAACCGGGCGCCGGCAGGACAGGGCTGAGGACCGGGGAAGAGGAGTCGCTCCACGCAGCGTTCCTGTGCGAGGAGCGGGCAGAACGACCTTGTGAGCCGTCCTCCGAAGGGCCAAGTTAGGAAGGGTTGGGGAGCCGGGAACAAGGGGGCGAACGCCAGCGGCTGGAACACGGGACCTGCATCTTCTACCGCTGCTGATCTCTTTGACGTCTCTGCTGCTGCTGCTGCGGATTCTTCTGACTGCTTCTGTGGTCTCTTCCTTCAGGACGCGGCTGCTTGCTTTCTTGCTCTTCTCTGGCTACTGCTTCTCCTTTGGCTGCTCCTTCTTTGGCTGCTTTTCCTTTGGCTGCTTGCTTCTTGGGCCACTTGCTTCTTTTGGCTGCTCCCCTTACCTGACTAGCTGCTACTCTATTTATCCATTACAACAGCCAATAGGGTACAATGCAAACACCTTTCTCCAATTGTAACAAACGAGTGGCCGAATAGCTTAGTCATGCGGTCAGGCAATTTGCTAATTACAAGCCAGCTGGAACCCTTAGAGTTGTTTACCACCAATTCTCTTACAAGCCAGCTGAACCTCATGTTCCCAACAGGGTTTGAATCCGGGTCCTCGTGCTTGCCAGGCAAGCGCTGAAACCGCTGAGCCACCGCTCCAGCCCTTTTACTTACTTTTCATGTGTAAAAACTATACTATTTAATTTTCTTAAAAACTATTTTAGAACACATTTATATTTACAGAAAATTATGAAAATAGTACAGTTTTAATATAATACACACCACTTTCACTTATTACTGACATCTTACTCATATATTTTCCATAATTAATAAACCAATATTGATATATTATCATTAAATAAAGTTCATGTTTTATTCAGATTTTCCTGATTTTAATCTAATACCCTTTTATGTTCCAGGACAAAGCCATTAATATGTACTTGAAAGATTTCCCTAGTTCTCCCTTTACTACGCACCTTAAAAGTTACTATATACTTTAAATATTAGCCCAGTCCTTCCCCAAAGGGATCTATGACATTTGTTATGGTTAATATATACTTTTTTTTTTAAAGAGAGAAGATCAGTGAGAGAGAAAGAGAGAATCAATTTTTCTTGAGTTTTTCACATGGCTTTATTAAAGTTGTTCTGATACTTATTTGTGTATGTGGGTGCTGGGGTTTGAACCTGTGTACTTGTGCATGCTGGGCAAGCTCCTTCACTGCCGAGTCACCACTCCAGCCCCTAATATATACTTTTAAAGAGGATATCCACATAGTTTGAGGGCTCCTGGACATAGAATCTGAGTTGACCTTGTTATGTAGAGAAAGAATCATCATGGGCTTGTTAGAGACACTTATATGGGGCAGACAAATGGTTACCGCCCAAAGTCTACTTCATAGTGGATCCATCTGGTATGCAGACTCACTGCATCATCAAATGGGTGGAGATATGGAAGTGGGAATGATGTGTGCTTTTATAGGTTAATGCATGTTATGGTTTAGATATGAGGTGTCTCTCAAAAGATCTTGCATTAATGCAGGAATGCGAAATGATTGGATTGTGGAAGTTGTAAACTAATCAGTTCATTCTAGTTCAAATGGACTAGGCAGATGGGGTGTGGCTGAAGAAGCCGAGTCACTGGGGGCAGGCACTGGAAGAGTGCATCTTCCCTGTTTTCCCCACTCCTCCACTTCCTGACCCCTTCATGAATTGAGTACTTTTTCCTCCCCTGGGCCCTTCTTTATGATATACTACTTCACCGTGGGCCCAGAGCAATGGAGTTGCCATCTATGAAGTGAGACCTTTAAATCTGTGAACCCCAAATAGACTTTTCTTCCTTTAAGTTCTTCTTTTCAGGTATGTTGATCGTAGCAAAGAAAAGTGAATGAAAACAGAAATTGGTACTGGGAATGGGACTGTTGTAACTAACCTGACAGTGTGGTTCAGAAGCTTTGGAAATTATTTCTAAGAGTAGTTTGGAAAAGCTTGGAAATGCAGACAAGAAAAGCCTTAAAATGTTGTAAGCAGAGTTTAATGAGTGATTATGGTAGGAACTCAGAAGTCAATATTGATAGGGATGTGGATTGTGCTCATGAGTTTGCAGAGGGAATTGAGGACTCTATTGGGAATTGGACTAGAGGTCATTCATGTTATATTCTGGCAAAGCACTTTGTTACCTTTTCCCCATGTCTTGAGACTGTGTGAGGCTGAATTTAAAAGCAACAGACTAATTAAACCAGTGGAGGAAATTTCAAGGTAGCACAGAATTAAGTGAGTGGACATTTTTGGCAGCTTAGATAGTCTTACTATAAAATTGGAGCAAAAATAGAGCTAAAATATTTTATAAAATTTGCAATTTGTCAAAAAAGTGAATATAACTCTAAGGTCAAGGAAAGTATGCTTGTGAAAAAGATTATAATGACTAAAGAGATGCCAAGTACTTTATATATAGTCAATAGAAAAGATGTTTTGAGGGCATCCCAGGGATTTTCAAGAACATACCCACTATGGGAACAATGATGTAAAAGAAAAAAATCTCTTTGAGATGAGGTCCTGGGGACATCCTGCTCACATGAGGGTGGTGTAGAGGGTTGGCTAGGAAGTTGTTTCATCACGCTGAGCCATGCAGGCACTTAGAAATTACTACAGCCATGATTCTAAAGAGCACAAGTATTGCATGAACTTGTAGCAAACTTTGGTATCATACACATGGATCCAATCCTGCAGGAATGCATGATGGTGGAGTTAAGGGATCACTGAGGTTTCTACTGAGATTTCAGAGGAAGGCCTGGGAGGTCAGGCCCAATGTAGTAGGATATGATTCCCCACAGGCTGCCCCTGAGAAGGTGATGCATGAGGCTCTGAAAGTGAAGCCAAAGCTGGAATGGAGACCCCAGAAATTAAGAGCTGCCAGTAATGTAAACTGTCTGCCAAAAAAAGCTGCTGGCTGTGGAGAAAACCAGATTAAAAGAGAGCCCATGTGTGCTGCAACCAGTAAAGGCAAAGTGGCGGGGCTGCCCAAGCCCTTTGGAAGTAAAATCTCACCACCACTTGTCCTAAATCCTGTACACAGAGTTACAGGTGGAGTTCAGGGACCAGTTTGCCTGGCTGGGTTTTAGACTTGTTTTGTCCCCATCCTTTTTTCTTTGTACCTATTCTTCCGTATTGAAAGGGGAATGTTTAATCTGTGCCACTGTATATTGGATATATGCAACTTGCTTTTGATTTTTAAAGGGGTTCATGGTTAAAAGTTTGCCTTGAGTCTCAGAGGAGACTTTAAACTCTTTGATCTTGGGCACTGCTAAAGCTTTTAAGACTATGGGACTCTTGGAGATGACTAAATGTATTTTGCATTGTGATATGGACATGAGCTTTTGGGGCATGGGAGTAGAATGTTATGGTTTAAATATGAGGTATCCTCCAAAATATCCTATATTAATGCAGGAGTGTGAAATAGTTGGATTGTGAGAGCTCTAAAAGCTAACCAGTCCATCCTAGTTTGAATGGTAATTGTAGGCAGGTGGGGCATGGGTGAAGGAGGTGGGTTACTGGGCGCATACCCTGGAAAAGCACATCTGTGCTGTGGCCCTGTTTTCTCCACTCTGCTTCCTAACCCTAAGCAGATTTTCCTCCACTGGGCCATTTCCCCATAATGTGTTGCTTCACGTTGGGCCCAGAATGTTGGGATTAGCCATCTACAGACCAAGATCTCTGAAACCATGAGTTCCAAATTGGTCAAAGACATGAAAAGTTAGTTAAAACAGTGCTCAACAGAAGCAGTAAACAAGTAGTCAAAATGACTCAACCAGCTGACAATAGCCAACTTTTGTCCTTAAGTCATCCAGAATTAGTATAAGCATATGGAGTTCATGAAGTTAACTATAGGACCATTTGCATGAACTTTCACTTTCCAAGGCTGATCTAGGTACCTCTGCATGTACAGCCTATCAACAATGGGGATGAATGTTGAGTCACCAAAAAGATACTCTTCTTTGAGGAGACTAACTGGTATTTGTTAGCAAATTTAGTACATTAGGTCTTTTCTATCCTGGAAAAGTCAATGGTTCTCTTTCATTAGAATAGACACCTATTCTGGGAATGGATCTGACTTTCCTGCTCTCAGACTCTTAGTCAATAACACAGCGTATTAATTTAGTGAGTGTCTGATCCAGAGGCACAGAACACCACACACCAGCATCCAATCAGAGGCTTCACTTCACAGTGAAGGAGTTTTAGGTGGAGAGACTGATTATGGAATCCATTGTTTGGATTACATTTAATACTATGTAAGGATTGCTGATGTGATAAAGATTTGGGGCAGTTTCTTGAGGGGCTTCTAAAACTGCACACTAACAGCAATAATCTGCAAGGATATATCTTTAATAGCAAGAATATATGAGAGTAGGAACAAAGGGTTGGAAGCAAGAGTGGCTTGATTACCATCATTCTCACTGACCAACTGGGTACCTTTGTACTCTGTAAGGGTTGTTTGTACTCTGTAAGGGTTCCTCCAAACTGACACATTCTTGCCAGAACACATAGTAAGAGTTCCTTTAAACTATAAGTTATAACTGGATATATTTTATATATATCCTTCTGTACTGATTGGTGGTAATTGGGGGAAACTGGTCACCAATGCTGTTCCAACTAGTAATGTGGTTTTCTCTACTGATGAGATATAGCAAGTCTGCTTAATAAGAGGAATATCATTAGTACTTCCCAGATTTTAAATATTTTTTAGACATTCTATGTAATATATCCCAGTATCCCCATTCAGGTGGCATTTTCAATTTGTTAGTGGGCCTTGATTTTGTAAATTACCATTTTTCAGGATAAAATTTAATTTCTGCAATGGAAGGAAAGGGAAAGGGGCTGGAGCCGTGGCTCAGCAGTTTCGTCGCTTGCCTGGCAAGCACAAGGACCTGGATTCAAACCTCAGCACCACATACACAACTAAGTGTTGGAGCAATGAAGGCCATGTGAATAACCAAATAAAGTTGTTTCTCTCTCTGTCTCTCTCACTGTCCCTCTCTCTTAAAAAAAAAAAAGGGAAAGGTATTTTTCAAAGTGCCCCCACCCCACTCCATTGCAGCCTTATACTGCAAATCAACCTGGTTTCCCAGCAACATTATGTTGAATGACATAGAAGAGGTACATGATTGTGCTCAATGAATACAAGTTCTATTCCTTCTAGAATCACCAGACCTTTTCTAGCAAATGTCTCCCCAGTTCTTTTGGCCTCTTCCATGTGAACATTCTGTAATTATTCCTGTTCTTCCCTGGCCTGCTATTGTGTAGTTTCTATTATAACTCAACATTATTGCTAACTGTGGTAGAAAATTGAAGTCCCACTGCAAACCTAACAACCTGCATCCTTATATGGTTTTAAAAAGTAATATACCTTATTATTATTATTTTTTTGGTACTGAAGATTGAACCCAGGGGTGCTCTGCTGCTGAGCTACACACATTTTTATTTTTTATTTTAAGATAAGGGCTTGCTAAGTTGCTGAGGTAGTCCTTGCAATTGCAATCTTCCTGCCTTAGCCTCCCAAGTCACTGAGATTATAGGTATGAATTACTGCACCTGGATCATACTTGACTTGACTGTTTAAATAGAAGATTGAACATTGGATCACTAATATTTTGTCAGTATTTGTGGACATGTTTTTTAAAGCCTGTAGCTAAATCAAAGGCCAACAGCAAACCAATATGGCATCACAATATTATCTCTGCACCTTCATTACACCTGAGTTTTTGCCCACAAAGTTATCCATATCAAATATAGATACCTTGTGTCATTTCCATTTTCTGCCACTTTGCACAACTTCCATATTAACATGTAAATAGATTGATGGATAGACAAGGCACAAACACTTGAGAACATCAGATATACTTTACTTACCCAAAGAATGCAAGAATGTTAGGATATAGACAAATAGCAACATCATTCAGGACAATGAGAATACAAACATAATAGTACTAAACCTTACTAGCAGTTATATAGTCATAGAAGTGAATGTATAAATGAAAAAAGCACTAGATGGATATCTGTCTAAGTCTAGTGATATGCTAGAGCATTCTTGCACATAATTTGGTATAGATTTCTGCTAGAGATGACATCACCTGGGCCAGAAGTACCTTGATAGTCTCATGGTTCTACAGAGTAGACTAGGATAGATAGTACTTTTAGGCATGAACCAAATGGTCATCTGCTAAGTCATACTGGGCCAGCACCAGCTGGTAAATGTACAATCCTGAACTCAATACCATGTAAGCAGAATAAGGGTAATAGCTCCAAACTCTCCAGAATTCATATTAATAATCTCTTAGGCTGAATGAGGGCCTCAACTTTTGTAATAAAAAAATTAAAAGTTAAGGTTCTAAGTACAGAAAAATCTAAAGATGATATCTAGAACATAAACCTGAAAAATAAAACCTAAGAGGACATTCTGTTCCTTTAATCATGTAGTGACACAAAGGACATCCATAAATTGGAGTTTTAGGGCTATTATTTTTCATGTTCAGAATAATGAAAGATTTAATAAAAAAGCTATATATTAAGAATGTCCTGTCACTTGAGTCAGTCACAGAAATCCAATTCAAAATAATCTAAGGAAAAAGGAACATTTACTGGATGATTAATGTGTTTGTGTGTTCTGGAAAAAAAATAGTTCATGTGAAAAGTTATAAAACTAGATCACAGGACAATAACCTTTCATTGCTTTTCTCTCTATTTGTATTTCATTTTTTCCAAGTAGTCTGCTAAACAGCCTCAGAAACTTAAATATTAAAACTTTACCTACCAAGAGGTCCTACCTTGAATGTCTGTATGTATCCCTAAACTAAGGACTATAATTGGTCAGTGAACTATTACAGAACTAGGAAGAGACAATCAGAATAAAAGAATGATTCCATGTATGGTGACCATATGAGTATGGAATTGGCAAAGGAAAGGAAATAAGAAAGAGAACAGAACAATTTTCTAAAGTGTAAGGAACTGTAACACTATAACTTAAGTATATGTGATTTACACATCTTCAGGATGGAAATAAAATTATAGCAGAATTGTTCAACTTCAGCACTACTGACATTTTGGACTGGACAATTTGTTGTGTGGAGAGGTCCTGTGCATTTTAGGATGATGCTTAGCAACCTTGCTAGTTTCTACCCAGTAGATACTAGCAATCTCCATGGTCATGATAATATAAAGGTTTTCAGATATCGACAAATGTCAGGAGTAAGGGGGTTGTTGCCAGTTAAGAACCATTGGCCTATAGCTAATTGTTGTACTACACAAAGTTACCTGAAGAACATATAGAAGACTAGATGTAGAACGTTTGAATTTAGGCATATAGATATATAACATACTAGGCAAATTTGGGAGTTAAACATGGTGTCATAAAAATTTATACTTATAAATTCATCAAAATGTTTAGGAATTAATTCATTGTTAGTCCTAGGTTAAATGATTTCACAAATCCAAGATTTCTCATTTCAAAAATGGAGGCAATAACAGTTTTGCAGAATGATTCTGCTTATTAAATATTCATATAAAAGCACTTTGGAAGCTATGAAGTTGCATACATATAATAATAATAATGATAAATACAAACATAAAGGAGAACCAGCCCATTTCTCTGCCTAACACTTTTTCTCAGGATGCTATGTATAAACGAGGTGATTTCATGGAAACAAACAAAATTATTCAAAAATGTAGAGCTCTTGAAAAAACAAACAAACAAATGTAAAAGTGGCAAACAAAAACCCCAGAAGCTTTCAAATTCAGGTGGATAGTTAATGATTTTTTTGTATAATTATTATCTTGTCCTATTTTAGAATAGGCTTCTAATGTAATATGATATAACTAGATAATAATAGAGTTAGTAAGTAAAGAATTTATACTACTTGATGTATTTGCCTATCCTAGGAATTTTTATTCATTTATTAGTATTACCAGTGGTAAGAAGTTAGCTTAGTTAATAAATTTATGAACTTTTATTAAACATACTGAATAGATACAAATAAATAGGTTAAAAAAGTATTTATTTTATCATAAATTTGGAAGCAGTCATATTGCTCAGTCACAGCTAATTAAAATTTTGGCATTTTTAGCCTTTGCTGACAAAAATTACAGCAAGTCTTTATGAAATATTGGACATGAAGTAGAAGTAATAAATTTATCTCTTAACAAGTTGTTCAGGTACCACTTAAATCATTCCAAAAAGACACACCACGAAGATAAATATTTGATGCCTTGGTACCACATGGAGAATACCACTACCACCAATAACACCTATGATAGCAATAATTAAAACAAAGAAGCCAATATTAATTAAATGGTTGTTCTATAATTGGAAGTTTTCTAAGCATCATATTAAGTCTTGTTTAATACTTGAGAAACTTATTAACTCATGTAAAACAATATTTAAAGCACAGAGATAGACACATATTTAGAAAACATAAATTCCTTCCTTTACCATAGTGAAATCTTAAGATTAATTAAGATGGTAAAATCTATTTTTATCTTCTATGAGCATGTCTTTGTCTGTTCTTAGTGCCTAAGAGCTTGTCTTAAAAACTCCTATACAGATTTTTGCTTGCCATTTTTGTTGTTATTTTTCAAATTTAAATTTGTTGAATTAATATAGGAAAGAGAAGATGAAAATATTGCAATCATGGTTTATATATTTTCTTTCTTGTTAAATCTCAGTGTTTAAAAAAATTTTTGGCCTTTTTAGAATGTTGTATTTTAGTTTTATGTTGGTCATAAATCATCGCCCTCCTCCTCAATTTTCTCTTCCTCTTCCTCTTCTTCATGCTCTTGCTCTTCCTCATCCATTTCCTTTTCTTTTTCTGTCTTTATGTCTTTCTCCATTCTCTTTCTTTCTTTCTTTTCTTTCTCTCTTACAGATAACTCAGGAGTAAATATCATCTGTTGTTCCAATAAAATATTTGGAAAATAAGGCTGTACTATCAAAACAATTATGATACATATCATAAAAGACAAAATTCTCAGGATTAAAACAAAAATGCAGAGTGGATCACATACAATTGGCCGGGGCACTTCCCAACGTGGATACCAATAGTAGTAATCTGTAAATAGAGAAGGAATTGAAAGCTGGATTTTATATAAAATAGTTAAATTGTTCAAAGAAATAAAGCATAATAATACATACATATAGCTTCGTCACGATCTGCATTACCTAGAAAGAAAAAGAAAGTCTATAAAGAATTACATAAAATTTCTTTTTTTCTCTATAACATAAGAATTTCTTCAATAATAGTGCCACCATTCTTTCAGTTTTCAGGCACCAGGCCATCATTTTTTTTTCAAAGATAGAGGGACAGGAGAGAGAGAGAGAGAGAGAGAGAGAGAGAGAGAATCAGTTATATTTGTTTTTTTTTATGTGACTTTTGTTCCTCAGACACTTTGTTGTGTATGTGGTGCTGGGGTTTGAACCCACATACTTGCACATGCAAGGCAAGCGCCATAACTGCTGAGCCACAGCTTCAATCCCCCAGGCCATCATTTTTGATGTTCCCCTTCCAATCAATAGCCAATCATAAAGTACAAATATTCTCATTTACTAAAAGTCAGTCTGTTTTGATAGAGTATAGAAATACAGGAGTGAGATATGGATTCTAGTACTAACTCTGTCTCTAAATCATTGTATCACCTTATATAGGTTCCTTCACATCTGCCTTCTGAAGATTGTCCCAGCTCCTACAATGTAGGTGTCTACAACATCTTATTTTTGTCACTTTCTCCGCTCAGATTATTTCAAATTAATCTTATGAATCTACTCATTTTTATCAAATTAATTCCTATTTTCAGAGACTTTCAGTTGTTCTCTGTTTCTAAGAAGGCAAAGTTAACTCTATATCCTGACAATCATTCATTTTTTAGCTATCTACCTCACTATGATCATAATGCTATCAGGAAATAAACTCCTTTTTATCTGCTCACTTGAGCAGAGAGGGTCAGACAACTATTCCTGAATTCCACCAAGAAAAAACCTGGAATATATATGAGTTCACATATAAAAAGCCCAATGTCAGCTGGACATGGTGGTGCAAGGAGAACTGCAAGTTTGAGGCCAGCCTCAGCAACCTAGTGAGACCCTGTCAAAAAAAAAAAAAAAAGGACTGGCAATCTGGCAATATAGCTCAACGGTAAAGGAATCCCCTCCTAACACACACACACACACACACACACAAAAGAAAGAAAGAGAAAAGGTAGAAAGAAAACACAGTCTTTGTCAATGTTGATGTCAACCAAGACTTCATCTCTACAATAATACAACTTTGGGAAAATCCAGAATTTAATCTTCAGGCCCCTTAGAGATAGACTGATTTTTGGTTGGATCTTTGAAATTATTGTAGCATTTTAACTTGACTTTACTTCATAGTTTATGTAAATGATTTTAAATTAGAGTTTCTTTCTAAAAAGAATCCTTCACCATATGATCTGTATTTTTTCTTTATTCTGTGTATTGATATCTATTGATCTTGTATTGTAACAATAAAGTAATAGTACATTTCTTTTTTACATCTTCCTTAATTTCTCATAATTAATATTTTAAAATGTGAATTATAATTATACATAATAGTAGACTTCGCTGTGTTATATTCATACCTGCACAGAGCATAAATTGGTCTAATTCATTCTCTTATACCTCCCTGTTCCCTCTCCTTTCTTTTCTCTTCTTCGTACCCCATCCTACTCTATAGTTACATTTTTTATTTTGATGAGATTCATTTTCTTCTCCATTTTCTGTCTAGCTGCCACATACGAGTCAAAACATATAACTCTTGGCTCTGAGTCTCATTTATTTCAACCATGATAATCTTAGTTTCATCTACTTTCCTGCAAAAATTATAATTTTGCTCTTTATGGCTGAGTAAAACTTCATTGTGTGTTTGTGTGTGTATATATATATACATACACACACACACACACACACACATATATATATATATCACATTTTCTATATCCACTTAGCTGTTAACAGACACCTAAGCTGGTTCCATAACTTGGTTATTGTGAATTGCACTATTATGAACATGGTAATGAATGTATCACTGTAGTATGCTGACTTTTAATTCTTGAGGGTAAATACCAAGAAGTAGTATAGCTGGGTCATATGGTGGTTCTATTCCTCATCTTTGAGAAACTCCCATACTAATTTACATCATTGTTGTGCTTATTTACAATCCCACCAATAGTGTACATGTGTTCATTTTCTCACATCCTAACCAACAGTTTATTATTAGTGGTAGTCTTGGTGATTGCTTGCCATTCTAACTGCATTAAGATGAAACCTCAGTGTGGTTTTCATTTATATTTTCCTGATTACTAAAGATGTTGAACATTTTACAACGCATTTATGCTTTTGAGAAATATCTGTTTAGCTCATTTGCCCATTTATTAACTGTTGTTATATTGGTGTTAAGGTTTTGAGTTTTTTTTTAACATATTCTGGATATTAGTCTTCTGTTAGAAGAGAGCATCACAGATTTTTGTCCCATTCTATAGGTTCTATCTTCATACACTTATTTCCTTTGTACAGAAGCTTTTTAAGACACCATCCAATTTTTAAAATTGGTGCATTTTCAGAGGAACTAGAAAAATTCCCAAAGCTCCCAAACAGAGGAAGTTCAATAAAAGGATAACCCACTAAGTGAGAATCAAGACAGAATTAAATATAGCAAAAATAAAAATGGCAGAAAACCACAAACACATATCTGTCCTAATGCTAAATGTTAAGGGTCTCAACTCCCCAATTATAAGACCCAGGATAGCAGAATATATCAGAAAACATTATCCAACTATGTGCTGTTTACAAAAGACTTATTTTATAGGCAAAGATGTTCACAGGCTGAAGATAAAAGGATGGAAAAAATATTCCATGAACAAGAACCCTGAAAACAAGTAAGAGTATCTATTCTCATAATCAAAAGAGAAAGAAGGCTACTACATCCTGGTAAAGGAAACAACCCAACAAGAAGATATAATAATAGTAAACATTTGTATCCCAAATATCAACATACCCAATTACATGAAAAAATTCCATGATATTAGGTCCCAGATAGACCCCAATACAATAATACTGGGCAATTTCAATACACCCTTATCACAAATAGACCTGTCATCCAAAACATAAGATCAAGAAAGGCATTTCCAACATAAATAACACCATAAATCAAAGGGACCTTACACACATTTACAGAATATTTCACTACCAAACAGTTGAATTTAATTTCTCCTAAGCAGTGCATGGAACTTTTTCCAAAATAGAACATATTGTAGGCCACAAAACAAATCTTTTTTTTTTTTTTAAAGAGAGAGGGACAGTAAGGGAGAGAGAAAGACAGAATCAACTTTAGTTTTTCATGTGGCTTTCATTGCTCTGACACTTCGTTGTGTACATGGTGCTGGGGTTCAAACTCATGGACTTGTGCATGCAAGACAAGAATCTTAACCGTTGAGCCACTGCTCCAGCCCTGACAAAACAAATCTTAGCAAATACCAAAAAATTGATATAATCCCAAGTATCCTATTAGACCATTATGAAATGAAACTAGAAATCAACAGCAAGAAAATCTGAAAGGGAAGGAGGATTCCCAAGTACATTTCATGACCAGCATAACCCTGATACTAAAACCTGACAGACACACATCAGTGAAAGAAAATCATAGACCAATATTCCTGATGAACACAGGTGCAAAAATTCTTAATAAAACATTAGTAAACACATTTAAAAACACATCAAAAAAGATTATACACCATGATGAAGTGGGTTTCATTCTAGGACAAGTTTAGTTCAACATGTGAAAATCAATAAATGTAATCCACACTTAAACATAATTAAGGACAAGAATCACATGATCAAAAAAAAAAAGAATCACATGATCATTTAATCAGATGCAGAAAAGACCTTTGGTAAAATCCAGTACCCATTCATATTAAATATGCTGGAAAAGCTAGGGATTTAAAGAACTTTCCTCAATATCATAAAGGTCATTTATGACAAACTCAAAGCCAAAATCATACTGAATGGAGAAATACTAGTAGCATAGTGAAAAGGTCTGCCAGAAGACTTCTAAAGCTTATAAATGAGTTTAGCAAAGTAGCAGTATACAAGAGCAACATCCATAAATCAATAGCTTTCCTATACTCTAACAGTGATTCAGCAGAGTAAGAAATCAGGAAAACCATCCTATTCACAGTAACATAACTAACTAACTAACTAATGTGGGAATTAATCTAACCAAAAAATTAAAATAGCTCTATAATGAAAACTATAGAGCACTGAAGAAAGAAATTGAAGACCTTAGAGGATGGAAAGACATTCCATGTTCTTGGATAGACAGAATTAATATTGCCAAAATGGCTATACTACCAAAAGCAAAATACAGATTCAATGCAATCCTCATCAAAATATCATAACATTCTTCACAGAATTGGAAAAAAAATTGTTAAATTCATTTGGAAGAATAAGAGACCCAGAATAGCCGAAGCAATAATAATCAAGAAAAGTGAAATAGGAGACATCACAATACCAGATCTGAAATTATACTACAGAGCTCTAGAAAAAAAAAAAAAGAGCATGTATTGATATCAAAATAGACAAAGACTAATGGAAGAGAATGGAAGACACAGAGACAAATACGCACACCTACAGCAATATGATTTGACAAGGATGCCAAAAATATATTTTGAAGGAAAGAGTCTTTTTTAAACAAATTGTGCTAAGAAAACTAAATAGCTACATGTAGAAAGTGAAAGTAGACCACTCTCTCTCACCCTGCATAAAACTGAAATTGAAGTGGATCAAAGACAGGAATTAGACCAGGAAACCTTGCAACCATTATAATGAAGCGGAGGTGTCAACACTCCATTATATAGATGCTGGCACCAGCTTTCTTGACCAGACCCCCAAAGTGCAAGAAATAAAACTAAGAATCAATAAGTGGGATGCCATCAAACTAAAAAGCTTCTGCATAGCAAAAGAAATGATTAAAAGCATGATTAGAGAGCCCACAGAATGGGAGAAAATCTTGGCTACCTACTGCTCCAACAGGGGACTAATATTCAGAATATTTAAAGAACTGAAAAATCTTAATACCAAAAAAGCAAAAAAGAAAAAAAACAACAAAAGACACACATACACACACACAACAAAACAAAAACAAAACAAAACAAACAATCCAATCAGTAAATGGGCAAAAAAACTAAATAGAAACTTCTCAATAGAAGAAATACAAATGGTATATATATAAATATATATACATATATATAAAATACATATATATGTGTACGTATCATACATATATAGGTATATATATCATACATTTATATGTGTATATATATATGAAAAAGTTCAATATCTCTAACAATTAGGGAAATTCAAATGAAAATTACACTAAGATTTTATTTCACTTAAGTCAGAATGGCAAAAAATCAAGAATATAAACAATAAATGCTGGCAAGGTTGTGTGGGGGGGAAGGTACACTTGTACATAGTTGGTTGGATTGTAGGCTAATACAACCACTCTGGAAAAGTGTGTGGAGATTCCTTTAACAACTTGGAATGGAAGCACCATATGACCCAGCTATCCTGCTCCTCAGTATTTTCCCAGAAGATGTAAAATTGATATACTACAGCAATATAGCCACTTCAATGTTTATAGTAACACAATTCACAATACCTTAATTATGGAATAAACCCAGGTCAATAGATGAATGAATTGAGAAAGTGTGATGTATGTGTGTATATGTATATATATTTACACACTGGCATTCCACTCAGCCATAACAAAGAATGAAATTATGGCAATTGCCAGTACATGAACGGAAATGGAGAATAACGCTAAGTGAAATTACTCAAACTCAGAAACTCCAAAGTTGAATATTTTCTCTCTTATGTAAAATCTATGGTAAAGTAAAGGAAATGGGGATGGAAGGATAGGAAAGCATAACAATAAAGGAAAGATCAGAAATGTAAAAGGAGAACAAGAGACAGTGGAGGGATAGGTAAAGGAAGGTAATACAGAATGAATCCTTTAAAAAGTCATGTTATATGCATATGCATATATAAATATGCCACAGGGAACATCACCATTTTGCACAGATAGAACCAATCAAATATAAATAGATGAGCAAAAGAAGTCTAGTAGAAGAAGGGAAAATGAGATAGGAGAGGGAGAATGGAAGGGAAAGATATGAAGAAAAATGGGAGATCATGAACTGAAATCAAATTCCATGCATGTGTGAGTTTGTCAGGATGAACTCAACTACTATGTATAACTATAAAGCTCTAATAAAATAAATAAAGCTTGGTGCATAAAATTATACATAATAGATTCATTGCGGCATATTTGTCAATGCAAATAATTTTATCAATTTCATTCCCCAGTACCTCCAAAACTTTTGCCTCTCCTTTTCTCAACTCTACTGGTCCTCTATTTTCATGTGGTTATTTTTTTAAAAAATCTAGCTTCTATATATGAAAAAGAATATATGAATCTTGACTTTGAGTCTGGCTTAAACTTGCTTAATATGATGCTCTCTGCTTCCCTACATTTTCCTGAAAATAATATAATTTCATTTTTCTTTATGGCTGAACAAAACTCCATTTTGTATATATACCATATTTCCATTATCCATTCATCCATTGGTAGATGCCTAGGCTAGTTCCATAACTTGGGTATTGTGAACTGCACTGTTGTAAATATGTATATGATGTTGTTCCATTTATTACATCTTGGTTTTACTTCCCAAGCTTTAGGAATCTTGTTAAGGAAATCATTGCTTGCACCTATATGTTGGAGTATTGAACCTATGAAACTATGTTTCCTTCTAGCAGTTGCAAAGTTTCTGGTTTAATTCCTAGGTCTTTGTCACACTTTGTGTAGGGGTAAGAGGAATCTTGTTTGAGTCTTCTACATATGGATATTCAGTTTTCCCAGCCCCATTTGTTAAAAATGCTGTTTTTTTTTTCAGTGTAGTTTTTGGCACCTTTGTCAAGGACTCAGTAACTCTATCCATATATATTTGTCTCTGGGTCTTCATTTATTTTCTATTGGTCTATGTGTCTGATTTTATACTAGTACCAGGCTGATCTTGTTTCTTTAGCTCTGTAATAGAATTTGAAGTTGGGTATTGTGAAGCCTTCAGCATCACTCATATTGCTTAGAATTTCTTTGGATAGTTTGAGTATTGTTCATACATATGAATTTTAGGACTGTTTTTCTAGTTTTGTGAAGAATATCGTTGGTATTTTGATGGAGATCGAATTTGTAGGTCACTGTTGGTAATGTGGCCATTTTCACTATTAATTCCTCCAATCCAAGAACATGGGATATCTTTCCATTTTCTAATGTCTTCTTCAATTTCTTCAATGTTCTATAATTTTCATTATAAAGGTCTTTTGCATCTGTGGTTAGATTTATTTCCAAGTTTATTAATTTTTTGAGGCTATTGTGAATGAAATTTTTTTCCTGATTTATTTCTTAGCAGATTCATTATTGGAGTTAAGGAAAACCATTCACATTTGTATGTTGATCATGTATTCTCTTGCCTTGCTGAACTTAACAGCTCTAGAAGTCTTCAGGTAGTGTTTTTTATTTCTCCAAACATAGAATCATATCTCTAAGAAGTGATACTTGATTTCTTCTTCCTTTCCTGTGAGAATTCCTTTTATGTCCACCTTTTGTCTACTAGGTCTGGTTAGAAATTTAAGTATATTGAGCAGGAGTGGTGATAGTGGATATCCTTTATTATTCCTAATTTTAGAAGAAATGCTTTCAATTTTTCCACATTTAGCATAGTATTGCCTTTGGATTTGTCCTGTATAGTCTTAATGAGGTTTAGGTAAGTTCCTTTTATTCCTAATTTCTTCAGAGTTATCAATATGAATTGGTGCTGATTTCACTGAAGGCTGTTTTTTTTTGCATCAAATGAAATGATTTTTGTTTTTATTTCTACTGTTGTGAGAACTGTTTCTTATTTTGCTTATATTGAATTATCCTTGCATCTCTGGGATGAAACCAAATTGATAGTGATGTACAATTTTCTTAATGTGCTTTAAAATATAAATTACTATTATTTTATTGAGGGTTTTTTGCATCTATGTTCTTCAGTGTTGCAGACTGGTATTTTTCTTTCCTTGAGGGGTCTTTTTGATATCACGGTGATAGTGGCTTCATGGCTTCATGGAATGAATTTAGGAGAGTTCTCCTCCTTTTTATGTTATGGAGTAATTTGAGAAGCATTGGCATTAATTCTCCTTTACTGGACTAGTAGAATTCAACTGAGAATTCATGTGGTCCTTGAATTTTCTTTGCTGGAAACTTTTTTTACTGCTTTAATTTCATTGCTTGTTAATGGTTTATTTAGGTTCCTTTTTTCTTTTCTTGATTTTTTTTTTTTTTTGTATCAGGAATTGACCCAGGGACACTTAACCACTGAGCCATATCCCCAGCCCTTTTCAGTTTTTATTTTGAGACACAGTCTTGCTAAGTTGCTTAGGGCCTCGCTAAGTTACTGAGGCTGGCTTTGAACTTGTGATCAACCAGCTAAAGTATCCCAAACCACTTGGATTACAGGCATGTGGCCACTGTGCCAGACTGTTTAAGTTTTCTATATCCTTTTGGTTCAATTTTCGTAGGTCATATGCGTCTAGAAATTTTTTCCATTTCTGCTAGGTTTTCTCATTTATTTGCATATAAGCTTCCAAAATGGTCCCTAATAATCCTCTGGGTTACAGTGATATCTATTGTAATATTTCCTATCTCATTTTTAATTCTATTAATGTGGGTCTTCTCTTTCTTTTCGTTAATTTGGTTTGGGTCTATCAATCTTGTTTATTTTTTCCTAGAATCAACTCTTTATTTCATTGATCCTTTGTAATTTTTTGTTCTTTATTATTTCCATTCTAATCTTAATTATTTTCTTTCTTATAATGGTTTTAGAATTGGTTTGTCCTTATTTTTCTAGGATCCTGAAATGTATTATTAGGTTGCTTATTTCCAATCTTTCTGAATTTTTTTTAATATCCCAACAATGCTGTCTGCTTCTTAGGATCTTTGTAATTTTTAATGTGTATATTGATACCTAAGACTGCCACTTAAAACTACCTTCACAGTGTCCACAAGATTCTGGCATTGTATCTCTACTCTTGTTTGATCCTCATTTTTTGAAAATTTCTCCCTTAATTTCATCTATGATCCATTCATAATTCAAAACAATATTTTTCAATCTCCATGTGTTTATGAATTTTCCATAGTATTTTCCCGTGTGTTTAATAAATTTTGTAATTTCATTCTATTGTGATCTAAGATGCAAGAAATTTTATAGATTTTATTTTTATTTTCTAAGAGTTGTTTTGTGACCTAAAATATGACCTATTTTGGTGAAGTTTTCCATGAACATTTGAGAAGAAAGTGAATTTAGCGGGCTGGAGCGGTGGCTCGGCGGTTATGGTGTTTGCCGGGCATGCGCGAGTACCCAGGTTCAAACCCCAGCACCACGTACAGAACGAGAGCCATGTGAAAAACTAAATAAAAATTGTTTCTCCCTTTCTTTCTCTCTCCCTGTCTCTCTCTCTTTAAAAAAAAAAGAAAGTGAATTTAGTTGGTGTTGATGAAATAGTCTATAGATGTCTATTGTATCCATTTGTTTTATAATAATTTTTAGATCTGAATTTCTTCACCCATTTTGTCTGGATGACCTATATACAGGTGAGAATGATATGTTGAAATTGCCCAGTAGTATTTTACTGGGGGCTATTCGTGTAGTTAATTAGGTGCCACAACAATGTAATTAGGTGCAACAACATTTGGGGCATAAATATTTAGTATCATTATAACTTCTCAGTGGATTGTTCTCTTTACCCTTATGAAGTGTCTTTCTTTGTTTTTCTTATTAATTCTTGCTTTAAGACCACTTTTTCAGACATGAAAGTAATTAATCCTGCTCACTTTTGGGCTCCATTTACATGGAATATGATTTTCCATCCTTTCATTTTCACTATGTGGGTATCTTTGCCTGTAAAAGTGGTCTCTTACAACATCATATAGTTGGATATTGTTTTTTTACTCCACTCTGACAGTTTATGCATTTTAATTGGAAAGATACAAGTATCACATTCAGTGTTATCATGAAGAGGATTATGAATTCCTGTCATTTTCATTTGTTTCTAATATTTTCTTCAGTCCTATTTCTTATTTGCTTAGATACCCTTCTAGAGGCATCTGTCAATGCATAAGCTCTGCGTTTTGTTTTTAATTTCTTCTTTATGTAGTATTTCTTTAAGTTTTTTTTGGTAGTTCTGGCTTAGTAGTAATGAATTAGTTGCATTCATGCTCATTTTAATTGGTTTTATTTTTTCTCTCTTCACTGATTCTGAAGGATAGCTTTGCTGGATATAGCAATTTTGGTTGACAGTTATTTTTTTTGAGGGCTTGGAAAACCTATTTCATATTATTCACATTTTCTATTTGGTACATGACAGTATTTATTCTGGTCAGAATTTTTCTTTTGACATTTATTTTATTTTTTGTTGGAAAAATTTTTGTATACATCATATACCAAAATTTTTTCTTGATATTTTTGCATTAATTTTCTATGCTGTGTAACAAGTTATAAAAAAATTTAAGAACTTAAAACAGCATACTTTTTTTAATCTCACAGTTTCTGTGGACAGTACTCCAGACATGGCTTGGGCTTAGCTGTGTTCTCTGCTTCAGGGTATCATTGGGCTGAAATTAAGATGCTGATAAGACTGTACTCTCATCTGAAGGCTTGACTGAAGAAGATTCAGCATCCACACTTACTTATATTGTTGAAGAGTTAATATCATTTTGACATTAGGACTCAGAACTTTGTTTTTGTTTGTTTGCTTCTTTGCTAGGTGTTAGCTGGAGATCACCTCAGCTCATAGCATCTATCTACAGTTCTCTGCTACATAGCTGTCTTCACGGGCAGTTGACAATATGACGACCTGCCTCTTCAAGGCCAGAAAGAGAACTAAAGTGAATTTGCTAGCAAGACAGTCTTATATAACATGATATAATCACAAGAGTAACACACTATCAACATAATTCTATGATTAGATCAGCATCAATTTAATCTAATCATAGAATTAGAAGCAACCCATAGGGACCATCCATGTTCCAGGGGAGGAGATCATATGAGGAGGGTATGGATCCCAGAAGTTAGGAATCATAAGTGGTCCCTTTAGAGTTCATGTCATGTTATTCTTTAAACAAATGAGTTTTTCACATTTTAGGTTTTTGCAGGCTTATTGTACAAGAGTAAAGTCAGGTCAATCTCCAGGTTAATGGAAATTTTCCTGGTTCATTAGTAAATTTCTGCATATTATATGTTTCTACATGTAAGATCCTTTTTTAGCCATTATTTGTCCCTATTGGAAAACATATTGGCACTTTCAAGGCTGTCAAAATAGAGTTTTATTTGTTTATGACAGCCTTCTTATTGAAAATATGTAACTTCTAGGTGATTTATCCTTCTAGTTGTGAATTAGTTTTCTAGGGATACCATTACAAACTACGACAAACAGAATGGCTTAAAAACAACAAAAAGTTCTTTCTTACACATTTCTGGAATAAAGAAGTTTGAAATCAAAATGTTTGCAGGAACATGTACCTCTCAAAGCACCTAAGGAGGAATACCTCTTTACCTCTTTCTAGGTTCTGGTAGCTTGTGGCAATCACTGGTATTCCTTGGTTTGTAGTTGCATCATTTCAAGCTCTGACTCCATTTTCAAATTGCCTTCTTTCCACTCAGTGCATCTCTGTGTGTCCTTTCCTCTTTTAATAAGCATGTATATCTAAGGATTCCAAGTTTACTGTAATCCAGGATCACCTCATCTTAACTTCTTGTTTTTATTGGTGCATTATAGTTTTACATAAAGAAGGGTTTGTTGCTACACTTTTACACACACACACACACACACACACACATCATAACAAGTTATTGAGGACCAGTTCCCTCCCCAACATAATCCTCCCATTGCTCCCCTTCTCCCCCTTCCTGGTCTCTTTTCTCCTTTTCATCTTGACTCTTAATTGGTAGTATTTGCTTATGAGTTACTGGATTACTTTTCCAAATAAGGTATCATTTTGACATTTAAAAACTGGAGGACACATTATTCAATCCATTATAAATTGCCTTTTCTGCTTTTCTTAGGTGGAAAACTGCTTAGGAGTTCCTGATCCCAGCTTATGCATTCTAGTTTTATCATCTCAGAAAAGGAAATGTTGGCTTTGTCTCTCAGGGTTTTCCATCTACTTTGAAAAATGTGCACTATTGTCTTTGAGATCTGCAGTCATAGATATATTCTCTAAATTTGATTGCCTTTATGAATACTTGTTAGAGGGTGCAAATGACTGAATTTCAGTGAAGATATAGTTTTCATTCATTTCTTGTTCTTCTGGGGTTTCTGAGTGACTTACAAAGAAAAAGGGGTAGAGCCAAACTTATTCCCTATTTAAAAACTTATCTTCCAGGTACTTTGATTTTGTAAGAGCAATTTATGGTAAACTCATAGCCAACATTATGCTTAATGGAGAAAAACTGAGAACATTCCTACTGAATTCACGAACAAGACAAGTATGTTCACTCTCACCAGTATCATTCAATATTGTCCTTGAAACCCTAGCCAGAGTTATCAGACAAGAGAAGGAAATTAAAGGAATTTGAATAGGAAAAGAGGAAGTCAAGCTATTTCTATTTGCTGATGACATGATCCTATATCTGGCAGACCCAAAAAGCTCCATCAGAAGACTTGTAGAGCTTATAAAAAATTCAACAAAGTGGCTGGTTATTATAATGTCAACATGCATAAATTAATAGTTTTTCTATACTCTAGCAACAATTCTGCTGAAGAAGAAATCAGGAAATCCATCCCATTCACAATTGCCTCAAAAAGAATAAAATATTTGGGCATCAATCTAACAAAGCATAGAAAGGATTTCTACAACAAAAACTATTGAACATTAAAAAAGAAATCACAGAAGACCTGAGTAGATGGAAAAACATTCCATACCCTTGGTTAGGCAGAATCAATATAATTAAAATGGCCATTCTGTCAATAGCCCTGAATAGATTGAATGCAATCCCCATCCTGATAACAATGATATTCTTCACAGGTATAGAAAAAGAAATTCTCAAATTCATTTGGAATAACAGAAGACCAAGAATAGCCAAAACATTAATAAGCATGAAAGAGGAAGCAGGAGGTGTCAAAATATCTTACCTGAAATTATATTATAGCATGGTATTGGTATCAAAACACACATGAAGACCAATGGAACAGACTAGAAGATACAAAGACAAACCCATCTGATATTTGACAAAGGGGGCAAAAACAGTGTGGAAGAAAGACAGCCTGTTCAACAAATGGTGTTGGATGAACTGGACAGCCATATGCAGACAACTGAAATTAGATCCTTATCTCTCACCCTGCACAAGAATCAAATTGAAAATGGATCAAAGAATTGGAAATTAAACCAGCAACTATACAATTGCTAGAAGAAAAAAATAGGATCAACATTCCACGACATTGTTGGTTCCTCCTTCCGTAACAAGACTCCCAAGCACAATAATTAAGTCCAAAAATAAATGAGTGGGATGCCATTAAATCAAAAAGCTTCTTCACAGCTAAATAATTAGTCAGGAGTGTCAAGGGAGAACTTACAGAATGGGAGAAAATATTTGTCTGCTACACCTTTGACAGAGGGCTAAATCCAAAATATATAAATAACTCAAAAAACTGGACACCAAAACCACAAACAATCCAATAAATAAGTGGGCTATAGAACTAAATAAAAACTTCTCAATGAAGGAAGTCCCAAAAGCCCATAAATATTTGAGAAAATGTTCTACATCACTAGCAGTCAGAGAAATGCAAATCAAAACTTCACTGAGATTCCACCTCACTCCAGTCAGAGTGGAAAAAATGAAGATTACAAACAATAACAGATGCTGGAGGGGTTGTGGGAAGAAAGGAACACTATTACACTGTTGGTGGGACTACAAGCTTGTGTAGCCACTCTGGAAATCAGTGTGGAGACTCCTCAAAAAACTAGGGCTGGAACTACTTTATAACCCAGCTATCCCACTCCTGGATATTTTCCCAAAAGAGCTAGAATTGACATACTACAGAGATACAGCTACATGAATGTTTACAGCAGTTCAATTTACTATAGCTAAACTATGGAACCAACCCTAATGCCTTTTAATGAATGTGTGGATTAAAAAACTGTGGTATATATACACAATGGAGTTCTACTATGCTATTAGAGAGAACAATATCATGGCATTTTCAGCTATATGGATGGAGATGGAAAAAATTATGCTGAGTGAAATATTCCAAACTCAGAGACTCAAGGGTCGACTGTTTTCTCTCATATGTGGAAGCTAGAATACAATCTAAAACAGATTGGAAGTTAGTTAAGCTAAATAATAACCGCAACATAGGTGAATTTTTACATAAGCAGGGGAAACCAGGACTATGATGCTGGGGGAAAGGAGGGCAAGGAGGGATTAGGGGGGTTATCATTGCAGCTGGAAGGAGGGAGTAGTGGGGGTTATCAATGCAGTTGGGAACCCTCAACTTCCATGAGAAGCCCAAGTAACATAGGGTTAAAGTAGGGGAAACATGAGAACAGGGAATAGTCAAAAGGGGGAGACCATGGACTGGGATCAGCCTTAGCTTACTTTGTCAATATCCATATGTTCATGAATATGTAACAACGAGTCCCTCTAATATGTAAGACTATGTCGAATGAATAAAAAAAAAAGATCTTCCAGATAAGATGGCATAAACATATTCCAACCTTTCTGTCCCACTGAATAAAAGTACAAAACCTAGACAGAATGCATATAAAGCTTTTTGGGAACTATGAAGAGTAAATATCTGTAGGTAAATTGAGAAAGAATACCAGAATTCTAAGTACTAGTGAAAATGGTGGTTAGATCACCATTTTTTCCTCTAATACCTCCCAGCCTGAACTCAAAAGTACCCAAAACCTAAAATTGAGCTTTATTGGCAAAGACAAAGAGACACATAGGAGAGCACTCTGGTTCTGGGTCAAGGAATAGGAATGTGAACTGTTAGTACTTGAAGAGAGTGATGAGATAACCAAGTTAATTTCTTCCTCTTTACCCCATTCTCTCATGTCCCAGTCCCCAGGCAATCTGATGGCAGTGAAAGTTGTCATCAGGAAGAAACCAAAGAGCCAGTTCTCTGATGAGGGTAATGTTTTATCCTCATTTGAGTCATCAGTGGCTTCAAGAGGGTAGGGCCAAACGCTATTATAATTATTATTATTATTATTATTATTATCATTATTATCTCTGTCCTGCTGCTTAGGGCCTGAACATGGCTCACTATAGAAGTAAGTGATTTTTGGCTAAAGAAAATGTAAGTTCCAGGAGATTGGAAGGTATGAGTTACATAGCAGAGAATTAAGAGCTTGAAAGAGTATAGGAAGAAACTTCATAATTGTTATGAACTTCTGGACTCCCCTAGGCACGTGGACCAGGTATATATCTGATGCTAATTATCATATTAAAGACCTTGAGGATTGAGCTATCAATAAAATTTTCCTTATATCCCAAAGTGACCAGTGGTGTACTTTGGGGACAGATCTGAAAAGCATTGACAAGGTTTTGAAAACTGAACTTAGTAACAGCAAGCAGGGTGGATATTCTGAACTGAATCCAACCAGGTCAAATACTTTCTAGAAAAATAAGGAGGAAAAGAGGAGGAGGAAGAAGACCAACATTCTTCATAGAATGTAAGCAAGGATCCAATGTGTACTAATGAAATATTAAAAGCTCTAGGATATAATTCAACCACAAAATCTCAACCCAAATGAAAAGGGCAAGTAATATCCATGATAAGATTAAACAGGTATTGAAATTATTAGACAAAATTTTTGAAATAAAAGTTGAGAGAAAGTATCAGCCAAGAAATAGAAAATGTAAAAATAGCTAATAGAAATTTTAGAACTACAATGACAATGACAACAACAACAACAACAACAACAACAAAAAGTCCAATAAAGACTCAATAGCAAACTGTGGGTAACAGGGTAACGTGTCTTCAAATTTGAGATTAACACAAATGATCTCATATTTAAAAAGAAAGAGAAAACATTTAATTAAAAAAAATTCAAGAGAGACTCAGGAAACCTATGGCGCAATAAAAAGGCTCTAGTATTCAAATTATACAAAATCCCAGAAGGAGAATGAATGTGGTGGTGATGAAAAAATACTTGAAAAAATAATGGCTGAAAAAAAATTTCCAAGCTTGGAAAAGGTGTAAGCTTAAAGATTTAAGAAGTTGAAAATATATCATATAGAATAAACCCCCAAAATCTACACTCATAAGCATTATAGTAAAACCACTAAAATAGACACACACACATCCAAAATCTTAAAAGTAGCCAGAAACCATAGAGGACATAAGGGAGAGGCACAATATTTTGGAAGTGCTTTCATTCGTTCTTTGGCTTTCATGATCTTCACATTTTAAAAAATAAGCCAGTTATTTTGTAAATGCATCTTCAGTTTCTTTGAAAATCTGCAATCTGGATTTATTTGATTTCTCCCTTGTGTTTGGATTAAGTTATGCATCTTTTTGAGGAAAAGATGTGAACTGTGCTTTTTTGTTGCACTTCTCATGTGGTGCAGCTTTCTTATTACTAATGATTTTGTTTGTTCATTTGTTTTGTAATAGGGAATGAATCACTGAGCTATATCGGCAGCCCTTCTTTATTTTTTATTTTCAGACAGGGTCTTGCTAAGTTTCTGAGGCTAGCCTGAAACTTATGATTCTCTTGCCTCAGGCTTCAAGCTGATGGGATCACAGGAATAGACCACCATGCCCAGCAAAATGTTCTCTTTTACCACTTGACCAGGGTGGTGCCTGCCAGTCCACTCCACCATGATGTTATTCTTTTCCCCATATCAATTAAATATTTTTATGGAAAGTTACTTTGAAACTAGGTAAACACACTATTTCTTACCAAACTTTTAATTTATTCATTTGTTAATTATATCAGTATGAGTTTATAATGTTCTATAAATTCTTATCCAGTGAGTTATAATTAACTACTATTATCATTATTCCAGTGTTCATTCAATTTTTCCCTTTTCATATCTGTGAAATCTCTCTAAGATGTTTTCTGTGGGGACTGGAGTGGTGACTGAGTGGTTGGAGCACTTGCCTGGAATGTGTAAGGACCTAGATATAAACACCAGCACCAAAAACACAACTAAGTGTTGGAGAAACAAAGATCTGATGAAAAATTAATAAAATTGATTCTCTTTATTTAAAAAAAAGATGTTTGTGTCCACATCATTTTTTGAATATTTCTTTTCATTCAATTATAAAGATGTTCTGGATTCATCTAATCCTTGCCATGCCTGAGCCCTGGAATCGGGTTTTCCATAATAAGCCCTGATTCCTTTCCTTGGAGACTAGAATTTAGAAACTAAGATCTGGGTACTACATACATTCATTGTTTTCAACAGTCACTTCTCTAAGACCCACTCTGAGACAGGGAATATATGCATGTAGATACATACATAAATACAAATTTATAGCAATGCTTACTGATATTTATTGAAATCTTTAAGTTCTAGTACCTCTAATTCCAATTGCCTACTATAAGATTCATGCTTGGAGTTTGCCTTTATATATCTGTACTCTAACATCAGTGGAGTAAAATAGATCCTTTTATCCTTCATTTGTTTACTTATCTGATTAACCCCCCTGTATACTTCCAATCTTGAACCAGTGTCTCTCTTCTCCTCTACGTGGGTGTTCTCCTTAACTAGGATTGGGCTCCCATACAAGGCTGGTGGAGTGGCCATATTTAGCTAATACAAATAAAAGACAACGAATTAAATTTGAATTTGAAAAAGCAACAAATACTTTTTAGGATAAGTATGTTCCACACAATATTTGGGGTGCACCTTACACTAAAAATGGTTGTTTATCTAAATTCAAATTTAATCTGAAACCTACAGAGTGGCTCTCCACTTAAACATCCTCTCATGCTACTCATGGATTTTCCTCTTACCCTACTAGGGCTGTGACTCCATCCGTGCCAGGTCACTTTCCCCACATTAAAGCCTCTCAGCTAGTTTGGACTCCCAACACCTTGTATGAAGTTGAACCTAAGCATGTATGCCCTCTTACCTATTTAGATTCTGATATCTCTTGTCAGGACACTCCTATATGTGATTTCTCTCTTTGTTGCTTGAATTCCAACATCCAGAGCCCGATTATCCCACTCTGCATGGCTTCCTCACCTGTTCAGACTCCTGACCCCTGATGTGTTTTCTTCCTCCTCACCTTGGGTGGGCATAGATACTATAATCTTGAGCCATCCCTGTTTCAGCAATCCTTAATCCTGCTCTGTCCAATATCCCACGCATGTCTGACCTCGTGTGTGGAGGTCACTCCACGCGGGGACTGATTTCCCATATTGACACCATCCTTGCCCTGCAGACACTTGCTGTTTCCTTGTGCTCACTGACCTTGTCATCCCATTGGAATTCTAAGATATCAATCTGGGTGCCTTTCTGTGCAGATGCTTACTTTCCAATGACCCACTAACCTATGACTGAACTTTAAAAAGAGAGGAAGAAAGGGAAGAAGAAGAGAAAGACTTGACTCAAGCAAAGTGAAGGCAAAATGTTAGGACAGATTCATTCTAATAGTGATAATGTTGTTCCACTAAAATTGCTCTCCAGTTTCTCTTTGATTTTTGTTTTTACACAAAAGCACAGTGTAATCTGAATTTATCCCCTACCACTTTCTTTTAAGCATTGTACAGTCGAGCTAAAACTATGCTTTTGGATATAAACTCTTAAGTTTGAAAAAAAGACAAAATAAAATTTTAATGAAATATATTTTCTACATTTTGTTCTTCAAATATTTTTGAAATGCTAACTTTTTTGGGGAAAACAACGAGAAAAGGCTATAAATATTTAATGCTTTCCTTTTATCTATTTAAAATACTTTGGAATGTCCTTTTGTTTAAAGCAGGTATTATCAAGCTATAAAGTTTTTTTTCAAGGTTTAGTTGCTAGTTATCAGTCGTTATTTCTATTATTCCATGATTCTGGTATGTTCTTAAGAGAAGGAATAGGCTATAGACAGCAGAAAAACTCTGCAGTTTAGAAAATCTAATAATACTGTTTCACCCTCCTTTGATAACATGATAATAGGATTAGACTCAGAGGAATAATATTAACATCAAGATTTTAAAAATTAGTGTTCAGCCACTTCACTTTTCTTGTCTTATGCATTATGGATATTTTTCTGTTCATTTTTAAGTTATTTTCTTTATCTTACTGCATAGATAATCTGTGCATCTGTCATGGTTGCCACAACGAGTACAAAATGTTCCTGGTTCATAAGGTCTTCTCGCCAGAGCCCCTCTACGAAAAAAGCAGAAAATTGTTAGGAAAAGACTCAATTTTTACATGTTATTTTTAATAGTATAGTTACCAGTTTTAATTAGTCTTAAAAGGTTTTTTAATTAAGAAAATGAACTCAAAGAAGTACTTAAATTAGAGATGCAATCTTCCACTTTTTCCACCCCAGAAAAGTCTCTTCTGAAATGAATTCCCATTTCCCTGAAACAGAGTATCCTAATTTAAATATAAGGATGCTAAAGTTTCTTTTTAATTTTAGTTTGTAGCAAAATACATCCTTTTCAAATGGATGTTATAGACTGTTTTATAATTATTTTTTGGTTGGTATAAAAGTATACAAAATTTTGTAGAAATTATATATTAATCACCTAAAGAATTTTTAAAAATCCTGAAATGCTTATTGTCCCAAAAAGCTAATGCATGAATTACTTTGGAATTTACATGAAAAATACACAGATACATAAACAGCAAATGAATATAAGTGCTATTTTACAAAGTTGATTTGATCCATTAAACACAGCTAAAGAGACAAGCGAGAAATGGTTACATCAGTTACCTAGAATTAAAGCCTCAACATGAATATGAATTGGGAAATGTATACAAAGAATCTAGGATAAGAAAGAAAAGATAGGTGCTGGAGTAATGGTTCATCAGTTATGGCGCTTGCATGGCATGTGTGAGAATGTGGGCTTGAAGCCCAGCACCATGTACACAACAAAGTCAATGAAAGCCATGAAGAACTAAATAAAAAATTGATTCTCTCTCTCACTGTCCCTCTCTCTTTAAAATGAAAGAAAGAAAGAAAAGATACATAGGGAAAAGATAATTCTGAGTGGCAGGTGTAGGTCACTAGTCCTTGCCATTTAAATAGGATTACCTATTTACTTAGAAGGCAAGTGGAAGTTATAAAAATAAACATTAGGCATATAAAACCCTGGTTAGGAACCATAGGTCATCCAGAAGGATGGCCAAACCCAAAAATACATGTTAAAAAACCTGAATATTAAATCTCAGAACCATATCTCATTTAAACAACAGAGTTTTGCTTATACACAATAAAATACTTGATACTTGAAAATTAAAATTGTTCCACCAAGGACATTCAGAGGTTTGTGGTAATTTGAAGATCTTATATAGCTTCTCTAATTTCACTGTTCTCTGTTTTTCTTTTTAAGAGAGAGAGAGGGACAGTGAGAGAGAGAGAAAGAATCAATTTTACTTAGTTTTCCATGTGGCCTTCATTGCTCTGACACTTGTAGCATATGTGGTGCTGGGATAGAAACCAGTATCCTTGTTCATACCAGGTAAGAGCAGCAACCACTGAATCACTGCACCAGCCCCCTAATTTCACTGTTCTATTATCACAATATTTCAAGGAGTATATGCACTTTGTTTAGAACCTAGTCAGAGCACCAGTCTTCCAGAACCTGAAGAATTAATCTAGTCATCTTCACTATACTTTAGTCTACTTTTCCTGCCCTGAACCTTTCTCACTAAAACAGATCCCTCCAATGTAAAAGCAAAAGTTTATATTCTAAGACCTCTGGGATGGGGGACCTCTGTCCTTGTACCAATGCAAAATATTACTCACTATAAAGATATGCACTGTACTAGAATATTAATCCTCCTTTAAAGTTCAAATTTAATAATCACTATTTAAGCAGCCAGAATGCCATGCAAATATTCTATGTCAATATCCCTCCAGTTCTGGGATTCTAAAAAGTTTCACCTACATCAATTCAAGTCTGAATCTTCTGTAGAACTCTCAACTACAATTGGAATGATTGGGTTGGATTAGGAGGAAAAAAATAGATATAAATATTCGTAGCCAGCAAAGTCCATTGAAATTTTATAGTTGCCTTGATGGTACCTGAGGAAACATGAAATATTTTGCCTTTGTTCATTTGTCTTTTTAAAAGAAGTAACCAACTGAGTCACTGAGAAGTCAAGATTCTGAACATAGTCCATTGGAACTTTTACTAGTAGCCTTCTATCTAGTCATACCTTCAGAACTTTGCCACCTAGAAGGACATTGGGCTTAGGTGGCCTAACAAACACTAAACACTATACCTATTTCCAATCCCAAGTCTTCCGGAAGACCATTATTAAAACTTTTTAACAGAGGCAGAGTCTTCCAGAAGGATACAGACACAGTCCAGTGGTGATGGAAACTCTTTTCCTTCTCTAGATCCATTCATCAATGAGGTAATCTAGGGCCATGGATTAACAAGTTATTATAATTTGTGGGAAGATTCCTCAAAATCCTCCATCCAAGCTTATGTTATCTGTACATTGTCAGCAATAGTGAGAGCAATCAAACAGACTGAATTTTCCACTATAAAGCCATAACAACTAGACTACCCACAATGACTCCTTCCATATAAGACTGAAATATACCATAGTCCTAGCTTCTGCTTCATATCTGGAAGATCTGTAAGTTTTCCAAGAAGATTTAAATAATCTATTCTAATGAGCTGTAGAATAATATCATGTAAGAAGCAAGGAAAACAATCTGGTTAGAGATCCTGTCTGACTGTCCTCACAAAACTGTCTTTGCTCAAAACACTGTTACTACTTTCTGAGCCTATTCAAAGTCAAAAAAAGTATGAATTCTGTTGTTTTCTGCCTCAAATTATTCCTGAATATGTAAAACTATATTACTTTATATATGTATTTCTGTGAAACTCCCTCATTCATCTTAGCAAAATCTGTTACTGCAGTTCATTTACTGAGTGATCTCTAAATATTTTAGTTTAGAGTGGGGCTTAGAACAAGAGAAAGATCTGCAACAGGCCCAGGCTGCTCTCCCACTTCATCTACATGTTCCAGTAGACCCAATAGGTATTTGTGGGCTCAAACTCAGTGCCAGTACCCAAACATGCATTAGAATTCTCCAGAGAAACATAACCAATAGGATTGCAGATGTGTGTGTACACACAATCACAAACACACATGCATGGATATGCATGAGGGCAGCTGGGGAGACAGAGACAGAGGATGCATTTTAAGGACTTGGCTTTCACAGTTGTAGGGGCTGGCAAGTCCAAAATCAGCAAGGCAGGCAGGCAGGCTGGAGTCCCAGAGAAGTCCTGATGTTGCAGTCTCGAGACTGAAGGAGGACATCTGGAGGCCATTCTCTTTCTTAGACTTTTGTCTTAAAGCCAATAGGATCCCAGACTTTGAACTGAGCATAGGAGGTTCACTCACATTATAAACAATAATCTGCTTTACTAAAATTCTACCAACTTAAATATTGATCACATCTGAAATGTACCTTCACAGAAACATCTGGATTGGTTTGAGGAAACATAGAGTACCACCATATCCTAGTGAAGCTGATACATAAAATTAACCATCACATCAACTTTCTTGAAAAAAATTGGTGAATTTCATTTTGTCTGTTGAATTACTGGCAATTAGTGTGAATTCTGCTGAGGCCTGATTTTAGGACTAGATAGTTCTCATAAGTATTTTTCTTATTCCTAACATGGTTCTTACTTTCAGGGAATGGCAGTTACTCCAGGGCATGGTCTTTCGAAGACCTCAAGTTTTAATCAGCATTTCTCCATTTTACTTGGGCCCTGCTGTAATTCTGTTTCTCAGTACTGTTAGCCTCTGAGTATCTGTTCTCTAATAATCCTTCCAGAATCTTGCCTTGGAATGTGCATTTTAGTAGTTGGCCAAGGACCCACAGAGAATTTTTTAGAGGCTTCAGGGCTACTTCTGTGTTGCCCCTTTCTCTGGGATCCTGAGTCTAAATACTAGATACTTGGGCATCAACAGACACTGGTGTCTCTTTTACCCAGGAAAATACACATTCTTTCCTTAGAATATTTTTTTTTCTGGTTAAAGGTTGCAGAAACTCTCAGGGAGAAAACCAGGGAAAATATGGGGATCCCATTGAGTTATTATCTATTTACAAATATCCTAGTTCTGCATTGATTGTTTTCTACTATGTGAAAACAGTTGTTTTATGTTTTATTCAGTCTTTATGGGTTATTTTAAGCAGCACACTAATTTTTATACCCACTTACAAAATGTGCAGAAAAAAATGGGTCACATATATAAAAGTTAAAAAAATTAATTTTAGAAGAAAATGTGATGTGATTAAAGAGTAAAATATTTTGGAAAAGCATATCTAAGTATGACACAAACCTTGAAATCCATAAAAAAGTACTGATACATTTTTATCAACAATAAAATGATTATATTTGACAAAAATAAAATGAATCATATAGTCAAAAGTTAAGCAACAAACTGGTAAAATATTTGTAAATTATGTTACAAAAAGAGCTGATTTTCTTGATATATAAATAATTCCTGCAATTTAAAAATATCCAACGCCTTCAGAGAAAAATAATTATTGTATAGGAATAGTCAGGTCTTGGAAAATGAAATCCAAATTTTATGAAATGCAAAAAAGATACCTAAATTCCTCTGAAATAGAGACTGTGGGAGGACAGGTCCTCAGATGGCTTGACCAACTCAGCTCTCCTCCCCACTTGTGGTTGTCAGAATAACTGAAGACTGTGATGACAATACAGGGTCCTGAGATAAAGAGGTAAAGTTGGGAACAGCTCAGGCCAGAATAGGTTATTTTGCAATGTTTGAATTCAGGGAGTCAAGATGTGCCCTTAGTATAAAACCCAGGACAGAGAGCTTTCAGGGTTCCTCAACTGTGGTGTGACATGAGGTATTCACAGATAAGACTCCATCCTCCCCAAGTGGCTTTCCTGAAACTTGGAAGACAACCTTACCATGGATCCTAGGCTTGCATGTTCTTACTGCCTATCTGTAAGTAATACCTTTTCTTTGCTTGACTTCTTGTGTGACATTTGTGTCTCATTGGACTCACAGAAATGAAAATTAGAAGATGAAAATTAGAAGCATACTGAGTCATGCACAGTGGTGCATGTCTGTAATTCCAGTGACCTGGGAGGCTAAGGGAGGAGGATTGCAAAATTGAGGCTAGCCTCAGCAAGTTAGTGAGACCCTGTCTCAAAATAAAAAATAAAAAAAGGCTGGGAAATATAGCTCAGTGGTAAAATGCCCCTGGGTTCAATCCCTAGTAGAAAAAAAAAAAGAGTATACTGAATTCCTAATAGTACACAGCTAAATGTGTGAGCATACATTGTCTTAGCAAGGGAATTGGGAGATAGATCCTCTAGATCCTCTCTTATGTGACATAAATGAAATTTTATTTTCTGTTGGTTCAACATAGTCTTACATAGTTTGAGGAAATTTTGTTACATATTCATGCATACATGGACATTGACAAAGTAAGTTAAGTCCAATTCTAGTCCAGGATCTCCCCCTCCCCATCCATTTCCTGATATCATTTCTCCTCTGTAATACCCTCAAGCTATGGATAGAAATGAACATATACATGTATGTTAATTAATGAAATTTCTGAGTTTCTCTTCCTGCCTGAGTATAGTTTGGCTTCTCAGAGGAGTTGAGTGTACCCAGCAGTACCGATAACCCTGCTTTTCCTTCCCTCTCTGCTATCCCTCCCTTCCTTTTACCCCCTCCCTCATAGATATGGTTCCCAGAGCTTAAGTGAAATTTCACCTTTGGTGAGATTATTTATTAAACTCAGCAAACTTTCATCCTATCTTAGATTTTAGTCTAGCTTCCACACATGAGAGAAAACCCTTAAGTCTCTGTTTGGGATATTTCACTCAGGATGATTTTTTCCCATTTCCATCCATTTAGCTGCAAAAGTCATGATATCATTCTTTCTAATATCAGAAATTTTTAATACAAAAATGATGCAACAATGACAAATAGCTATTTAGTAATATTTATCAAAACTGAAAATTTTGTCTGATCTAATAATTCCATGAGTATGAATTACAGATACTTTCATGAAAATTACATGTCTATCTGAAAAATTGCAGAAACATTTAAGAATAGAACAGCTTAAATGTTCATCAAAAGGAGAACATTGTTTAGATACATTTTTGCATTCAATAAACACTATGCCAACGTTAAAAAGAATTTAGAAACTTTTTGTACTCAAACGATGACTACGAGAGCATATCAAAAAAATTAAGAAGCCTCAGCTAAAGTGTTAGTTTATTTCTGTTTGAATTACAGAAATGCACACACACAGATAGATATATTTTGACACATGCATATAGAATAAACCTTTTAGGATGAAATATTGGGGAGGGTAACTGAAGACAGGGATGAGAAGGTTATTTTTTCCTTCGTACCTTTGAACTATCATGAATATGTATCTAGTATTAGACATACTTTATTAAAATGACTGAAAATTACAACTCACATAAAGCAATGAGAAAGAGGCCATACTATATGAGATCCTAAAGTTTAACAAAAATTGAAGTTGGTGGAGAACATGTAACTCTAAGTATATTCAATAATTACAGAATGCTGTGTATTTTATTTTTTTCTTTCCATTAATAATTTATTTTTTAAATTTGTGCTTTATTTTTTTAAATTCATTTGATATAGTCTTACATATTGGAGGGAATCGTTGTTACATATTCATGCAGACATGAATGTTGACTAAGTTAAAGCTGATCCTGGTTCAGGATCTCCCCACTTTGACCACTCCCTGCTCCCATGTCTCCTCTGCTTTACCCCCATGTTATAGATAGAAAAAAAAGAATGCTATATATCTTAAAAACAAAAACAGCAATATATAACAGCCTCTTCACCACTCCCTCTTCCCCCCCAAAAAAAAAAACTTGAAAGGTTAAATAGGTCAAAATAATGAAATTTAAAAATAAAAGATTTTGGAATGCATTGATCCTTTCTCATTGTGTTGTTTTTAAGATCAATGAAATAAATTCTGAGCCCCTTTTTAAGAAGAGATGAAAAATATTTATTATTAAGAATTTTTGCACATTTTCATTTTACATAATTCTTTTCTGCCTCTTCCCAGATAGAATTTGTACTTTCTATTCTATCCCCACCCTTCATATGTTCTAATACATTCTATTGCTCTCAATTTATGGACAGCTTTTTTTTTAACTTAAAAAAATGCATTAGCAACCAAAGTTGTAAAACATAGCGTTTACTCAACTCTAAGTACCTACTCCTTTTCTCTTCACTGGCAAACATCTTGAATGTTCTAATCTAGTCATTTTTTTTTCAAATTCCAAGTCATAAGCATGTCATGAATCAAACCTAGTGCTTTATAAAGTATTATTTAAAATATTAAAGAGATTAAAATATTGTGCTAAGCCATGAGTAAAGTATTAAGTCATATAATTTATGTCTATATTTTATCATACATAGTAAGAATGCACATTGTTTCTTGAGTCTTTTATTTTTCAGTTATTTACTGAGTTTCCTAATTTCAAGATGTGCATTTTTCATATTTTAACTTAATTTAAATTTATGATGTCTTAAAATTACAATTGGCCAGACAATGAATATGATAATAGATATCATTGTGCATTTTTAAATTTGTCATAGCTCTTCATGTTGTCTCCACTTTAGATGGGCTACATGAATTCTTTTCATTTTATATATTTGAACTGCTGTTCAAAATATCTAAATATGGCTATAATATGATGTACATTGGATCATAAATTATGTAGACAGAAAAGCATGGAAATAGAACAGCCTATATACAATAAAAAGGGGCTAACATTTAGAGCTTGGTATTAAACCAGCTACGTTGCAACTGATAGAAGACAAAATTGGTCCAACACTTCAACATTTGGGAGTAGGAAAAGACTTTCTCAACAGGTCTCCAAAAGTGAAGGAAGTAAAGTCAAAAATCAGTGAATGGGATGCCATAAAGCTAAAAAGCTTTTGTACTGCCAAGGAAACAATCAAAAGAGTCAAGAGGTTTCCTACAGAAATGGAGAGAATCATGGACTATGATTCCTCTGACAAGGGTCTCATATCCAGAATCTACAAAATCCTCAAAAATGTCAACTACAAAAACACTAACAGCCCAAATGGGCCAAAGAGCTAAATAGAAACTTCTCACCAGAGGACATTGATCAAGCCAATGAATACATGAGAAAGTGCTCTAAATCTCTAGTAATCAGAGAAATGCAAATGAAAACCACATTAAGATATCCCCTTAGGCCAGTCAGAATGACAAAGATGAAGAAAATAAACAATAGTAGATGCCGGAGGGGCTGTGGAGAGATAGGCACACTAACACACTGTTGGTGGAGCTGCAGACTAGTATAGCCCCTCTGGAAAGCAGTGTGGAGAATCCTCAAAAAATTAGGGATGAGTCCACCATATGACCCTGCTATTCCACTCCTGGGTATCTTTCCAGGGGACTTAGAATCAGCACATTATAGTGACACAGCAATATTGATGTTCATAGCAGCACAATTTACTATTGCTAGGCTATGGAAACAACCCAGATGTCCCTCACTGGAAGAATGGATCCAAAAACTGTGGTACATTTATACCATGGAATATTACACAGCAATTAGAAACAATGATATTGCAGCCTTTGAAGGTAAATGGATGGCTATGGAAGAGATCATGCTGAGTAAAATCAGCTTAACC
>PVKS010005752.1:0-82909 GCA_004027875.1 Aplodontia rufa
AAATCCAGATAAGATGTAATGCTTTATAATCTAATATCTTTTTTTTAGAGTTATAAAGGGAAAGGGAAGGGAGGGATAAGGGAGGGTAATTGGGGGGGGCACTCCTGGAGATAATTGCAATATCCAGAATATTTACACATTTTATACACATTTTATATTATTTTGTTAAAATCGTGTAAGGTTGTTTAAAAAAAAAAAAAAAAGAATGTAATTTTTAGCCTTTTATTCAAGTTATGTGTAAGTACACTTATGAGAGGCATTGGTCCATACTTTTCCATTTTTTAAAAAAGTAATGTCTTTATCTGTTTTAGGCATTATGGCAATGCTTGCCTCAGAGAATGAGTGAGGAGGATTCTCTGTTTTGCTTTCTGTCGGGGGATTAGACAGTAGGTATCACTTCTTCCTTAAATGTTTGGTAGAAAATACCAGTAAAATCATTTAGGCATGGTGCTTTTATTTTTGGAAAATAATTAAATACTGATTCAATTTATTTAATACATAGAGGCCCATCTTGGTTTGTTTGGGCTACCATAGCAAAAGTACATTAGACTGAGCAATTCATAAATAACAGAAATTTATAGATTACAGTTCTGGATGCTGAGAAAACCAAAATCAAGGTTCCGGCAGATTTGGTGCTTGGTAAAAGCCTGCTCCTCATGATGGCATCTTCCTGCTAGAGCCCCACATTGTCAAAGGTGTAAGGCACTGCCTTAAATCTCTTTTATAAGGGTACTAACCCCACCTATGAGGGTGGACCCCTCATGACTTAATCCCTTCCTCAAAGGCTATATCTTTTAATACCATCACATAAGGTGTTAAGTTCCAACATGTTAATTTGGAGTGAATACAACAATTGGAGCACAGAAAGACCTATTCTGAATAGTTACTGTTTCTTGTGTTATTTTTGTAACTTGCATCCCTAAAGGAATGGTCCTTTTCGTTCAAGTATCAAATTTGTAAGCAGAGTTTTTAATAGCTTTCATTTTTTTATTGCTTATGGACTCAGTATTGGTAACTCATCCTTCATTTCTGATATTGGTAATTTGTCTTCATTCTTTTTTGTGTGTATCATCGTGGCAAAGGTTTATCAATTTTATTGATTATTTCAAAGAATCAGCTTTTCTTTTTCACTGATTTCTGTTCATTATTTCTTTTTTTCTGCTTCTTTTCAAGGTCCTGGAGATTTATTGTTTTGAGACTTTTCTCCTTTTGAATGTACGCAATTTAATGCTATTAATTTTCCTCTTAGCACTACATTAGCTATGTCCCAGGTGCTGGGCTTCAACATGCAATGCATTGAGAACGTTATATCAGATAGAGGAACTCATTTGCTGAAACCCACCTCCTGAGGACACATGCAACCAAAATGGCTCCGGCCCCCCTACTCAGGGGCGTCACCTTGAGGTCGTGATGCCTGATGGGATAGGTTAAATATAACTTCCACCCTCGTGAACAGCTGTGGTCCCCGTTGCTGCATATGGAACTGCTACCTGCATGGGCTCTCTGCCCCTTGCTGACCTTTCCTTTCATTGGTCCCCTTACTCTTTATAACCGCTCGCACTTCCTTAATAAACCAGTTCCTGCTGCGACTGGTCTCCCTGACGCATCTGATTGTCCTCCTTAGGGAGGGCTGGGAATGGGCCTGACCCTTGCCTATCTTGGCTGCCTTGGTTGGGGCGTGCTTCTCTCCTTCTTCCCTGTGGGTCAGGGGGAACATGAGAGGCTAAAAACCCCAAAACCAGGAATTTTTTTTTACTCCCATCAGTTTAATAATAATTAAAAATTCCTCATAAATAAAAAACTGAGGGAGGCAAGGGAAGAAACCCCTAAGCCAGGTGCATGAGGAGCCTTGCTCGTGGCAGCAAGCCTGGCCACAGGGTCCTTCATTGCTGTTGCTATGAAGTCAGTGGACAGCGACTACCCTGTGGGAACCACCATTCTCATGGATGGGGACCCTCACTTCTCCTAGAGTGTGTTCAGCTTCGGCATCCCCAGATCTTATCCAGCAGGGCAGAGAGGAAGGCCTTAGGAGGTCTGTAACAGTCAAGTACCAGCTCCTTGACCCTGTAAGTCTGGGTATCATGGCTCTCCATGTTCAAGGGCTCATTCACATCAGTCTCCCACCCTTTGTCCCCTGTGGCAGCTGCTTTCTCTGTCCCAGGAATTTTAATGATCTGTTTTTATTTTTATTCAGTCAGTGTACTACTCTTTAAAGTTCCCTTGAGACTTCCTCTTTGATCCATGGATTATTTAGAAGTATATTTGTTCAGTGATCATGTGTTTGGAGGTTTTCCTGTAATCTTTCTGTTATTGGTTTAGAGTTTGTTTTCATTGTTGTTGACAGAGAACAAGCTATGGATGATTTTAATTCTTTTAACTTGCCCAGTTTGTTTTAAGATCCAAGCTTCAGTCTTTCTTGGTATCTGTTCTACATTAGTTTGAGAAGAATGTGCTTCTGCTCCTGTTGGATGGGGTGTTCTAGAAAATTTTGTTAGATCACATTGTTTCATCCGATCGTTTTCCTTCTATATTTTTCCTAGTTTTTCTGTATAATTCTTATCAAGCTTGACATGAGGCATGGAAATTCCCAACTATAATTACAAGCTTTTCTATTTATAGGTCTTTTAAGTTCTACCAATTTTGCTTCACATGTTTGCAGTTTTGATTTCTGATTTCATAATGGAATTCATTTTTGCTGTGTATAATTTTCCTCTTTGTCTCATATTTTTCTTTGTTGTAATTCAATGGTACCTACTATTAAAAAGACTATTCTTACTTTTTAAAAATTAGTGTCTGCAGGATTGGAGTGGTGGCTCAGTGGTTACAGTGCTTGCCTAGCATGCCTGAGGACCCAGGTTCAAACCCCAGCACTACGTACACAATTATGCCTCAGTGAAGCCAAGGCCAGATGAATAAACAAATAAAATTGATTCTCTCTCTGTGTCTCTCCCTCTCTCCCTCTCTTTAAAAAAATCTGATGTCTGCATGATAAATGATTTATGCCTTTTTCTTATTTAATCTGCCTATATTTTTAAACTTCATATGAGTGTTTATAGACAGCATAGAGTTAGGTCATGTTTTAAAATTTGCTCTGCAATCTATGTCTTTTAATTGGTGCATTCTGTACATTTGCATTTAATATAATCCTTGATATATTCAGGCTTTCATTTGCCATTTTACTTTTAGTTTTCTATTTGTTTTCTCTGTTTTCCATCATGTTCTTTTATGTGGGTCACTTGGACACTTTTATAATTCCATTTTTATGCATCTATAAATGATTTGACTATATATTTTTCAGCTCTTTGGAAACTTTTATTCATGATTATTCTACGTAATACAACACACACACACACATATACACACTTATACTAAAATAAAGATGGGGGGCTGGAACGACTCAGCAGTTACAGCCCTTGCCTGGCATGTGCAAGGACATGGGTTTGAACCCAGCACCACACACACAACTAAGTGCTGGAGCAATGAAAGCTACATGAAAAATTAAAAAAAATTGATTCTTTCTCTCTGTCTCAAAGTCCCCTTCTCTCTTTAAAAATAAAATAAAACAAAATAAAAAAGATGGATGTGTAAATTCAGATCGACTGTACACAGTTTTAGGCCCTGATGAATACAGATTTGGCTAAAATATTGGTGAGGAAAGATGGCGCTATCTTAGAAAGCACCTGTACTCTTTCTACCTAATATCCATAATTTTTACAATCCTTATTTCAAAAAGTCTAAAAAATATTTTTTCACATTTTGGAATCTGACCTCACAGTTTTCACATTGCAACATATGTGACTTCCAACTGGCATCATTTGTTCTTTAATTAGCTGTGATAGATAAAATAGCAATGTACCTTAGTATTGATAATGTTCTAGATTTAACAAAATATGTAATTGATCTGGAGTAGTATTAAACAAATCCTTGAGAAGTTAAAAATACGTACAGTGTTTAGATTAAGCCAAAAGCTGCTGAAGTTACGCTGAGTGACTTCCTTAGGCACTGACATCAAAGTCATTCTTTTTTTTATTTTTGGTCAATACAAATGCTTTTTTGCTTATGCTTTTTTGTAATAAAATAATTTTCTAGGGGCTGGAGCGGTAGCTCAGCAGTTACAGTGCTTGCCCGGCATGCGGAAGTACATGGGTTCACGTACAAAACTAAGTGTCGTAGCAACGAAAGCCAGGTGAAAAACTCAATAAAAATTGATTCTCTCTGTCTCTCCTGTCTCTCTCTCTCTTTTTCTCGCTGTCCTTGTCTCTTAAAAAATAATAATAATTTTCTAGTAAAATCTATAAATGCTCTTACCTAGTTTTTCCATCAAAATGTTCCTTAAGTCCGAATATTTAAAAAAATACTTCTTATTAAGATTATAAATGTTTTTGTATGTTTGTAATTTCTGTTTGCTCGTTAGAATTGCATAACCAATGTCACAGTTGTAATATCAAGAAATTAAATTTTAAGTCATAAACAGGAAGTCTAAAACTAAATTAGAATGGAAGTTGAGAGGGAAAAACTGCTACTGTTTTCCAGCTCATCTAACCTTTCAAGGGCACTTAACAGTTAGAAGAAGATTATAAGTACAGACAGATTTCCTGATTAGAAGGTTCATTAGTAAGAAGGTACAGAATACTAATCACAAGACTTTCATTTGCACTGACAAGGTCTGACCTAGCTGGCATTCATCAGTGACAGTGGAATTGCTCCCTGGTGGTATCAACCACAGGCAGGGCAGAGAAAACATGTTCCTCATGGAGGAATTCATCAGAAAGAAGCAGAGCTGTATCACACACCACTGCTTTTAGGAGCTCCCCAGAGAGCATCTAGCATCTTATCTGAATCAGTTTGTTTGGTCTATGAAATGTAAAATGCTCAGGGGAACTTTGCATGTTAAAGAAAGTTTAAACTTTGGAACCCTGGAACAACAACTATCACATGAATATACACTTTAAATGGTTTAATTGACCACGAGCTGTTTTGTGTGTGTGTGTGTGTGTGTGTGTGTGTGGTATTGCGTCTATGAGCATAAGAATACACCTTAGTATTAATGATACAGGAATTACAAATGTTATAAATTCCTGTAAATATTTCTATTTCTAATTATTATAACCAAAAGACAAATACATTAATGTCAATCAAACTATTTTAAGTCTGGAAGGCCATTTTCATATTTTCATTATAAATGTGTATTTAATGGCCTTCTTCCAAAGTGAACCAATTTTTAATTAAATATGCTCACATCATCTAAAGGAATTTTATAAAGAACGATTGAATTGCCAGAGTTGTGCTTGAGACTGTGAGGACAAAACCGAGCTCTGCCAATGTTCTCCTCTGCAAAGGACTGATTGCTAATTTGTTATAAAGTTAACAAATTAAACAAAATAATTAGAGACCACACAGAGCAATATCAAACAGAACGAAGCACCCAGGTTCCAGAGTCAGATGAAACTGATTCAAATCCTAACTGCTTAGCCAGTTACTGAATTTCAGTGTATTTCTCTGTAAAATAGAAAAATTCTCCCTCACTTATGCACTGGGTTGTGATAAGTGTTAGGTAAATGATTGTTATTATAACCAAAGTCAAAATTGTGTATTAAATACATCAAAGGGGACACCAAAAGAGAAAAAGGCAAAAGAAACAAGTAAAAGCCTAGGAGTTAGAACATGATTGGGGGCTTTAAGTGACTCTATTTTAATAGTAAAAATGACATTTTCCAATTTCTGAAATTGACATTAGAATAAATGGGAAATAAATGAAGTAATGATTAAGTTATGATACAGTTAACATTGCCTATTTACCTGCTAATTTATATGACCCCAAAAGATAAGTGAATTTTACCTAATTTTGGTCTTCATTATTGTTTAAAATGCCTTCACGAGTATTAAACTCTGATATAGGATTCAAACAGAAGTATTTTTAAACAAAATGTGATTATAGAAACTGATTTTTCAGAATTGAAAATGAAACATTTTCTTAATTATTTTATATTAAGTACTACAGTTACATTTTAAAATTAAAAAGATAAAAAATCATATTATGAGAAATTTCCAAGTCATCCCTGTATTCAGTCACCCAATTGTTCTTGCTACAGAGAAATAAAAATCCCAAGTTTTTCTTTTTTAATTCTTGTACTATTTAACGCATATATTAATGTTTACATTTCCCCTTTCTTTGTAGCACAAATGTTACATACACAGTATACATGCCATTTTTCACATCTTTGTGTTTTTTTTTTTTTTTAACAACATTCTTTGGAGATTGCTGTAGTATGGACATGGTTTGAGTTTGTCGCTGAGCTATTCATGTGTTAGAGCCTTGGTCTCCAATGTGGCAATGTAGGGGTTGTTGAAACCTTTAATAGGTGGAGACAAATGGGAGGTACTTAAGTTATTGGGAGTGCTGCCCTTGCAAGAAATGCTAGTCTCCTGAAGAGAGCTGTCATGAGAGTAAATTGTCATGAGAGTTTATCCAACTCCGGAATTGCTTTCTGACTTCTTGCTTTGGGGTATGATCTCTTGTTCCTACACCTGCTCCTGCCATGACACAGTCAGCCCTTACTGGAGGCTGAACCCATAGTGCTGCCTAATCTAAGACTTTCCATTTTCAAACCTATGAACTAAATAAACCTTTTCATTTATAAGGTTAGACTGCCTCAGATATTTTGTATTATAATAGAAAGGGACAAATACAGAGATTTTAATGGTGAAGTTCATAAAGAAGTTTTTAATCTTTTTTTAAAAAAAGGTATTTAGTGTTCTATTAAAAATTCAGATCATACATTTTAACCAGTCCCTTTTTGAAAGACATATAGATTTTTTTAAAGTCTTATAACTGCAATGATGTCATGAATAATCTTGTACGCACAACATGGGATTTTCACATTAGGAAAGGTTGATACAAACCTTTTCATTTTGTGAATGGTGTGTATATAAGCTCTTGAACATCTGAGTGAAGGAGAGCAGGAAATAGGGATAGTAAAGGTACACTATAGGTGCCTTGAATGCTGTGGAATGATAATTAATTATAGGTGATAGAAAATAGTATTGAGCTATTGAAAGTGGAGAGAGGTAGTAAAAGTAGTGTTTAAGGAAGCTGAAGTTTCTGAATATGAGTCTTATCTCCTGACACCCTGGAGTTTTGGGAGATTTGAAAAAAGCTTTGCTGATTTCCAGTTTAATAAAATTAGCAGTGTGATTAAATTTAGGCAGATAAAATGGCTAGGTTAGAGAAGACAAAAGTTGTAAGAAATAACAGGTCGAAATCAGGAGCTTGATTAACGCAGAAGAGAAAAGCAGGCTAATACTCCATCACCAGGTAATAGGTAAGGTCCATCAAAGGTAGAATTAGCAAAAGTATTTGGTAAAGGCTGATCCTAGGGAATAGGCTATGTGAGCTTTTCACTACTCTAGGTGGGTTTGGGTGGCACTGGGAATGTTCATGGCAAGACATCAAGTTGTAATCATCTTCCAGCACCTTGCTCTCTTAGCTCTCTAGAAAAACATACATCCACCTCATCTATCACATGTAGCATCACTATTTTTCTCAATGTTTCATTTACTTTTTAATAAGATCAAATACACTAATCTTTTGTTTATAGTGTTTGTTTTGATATTAGTTGTAGAGTTTATAAAATTTGTAGTTGTGAAATGTAATTTACTTCCAAATCATACAGCCAGATTTATATTTTATGCTGCATTATTTATGGATTTATAGTTTTCATTAAAATCATTCACTCATCACAAATTTATCTTGGTGAGTAGTATGAGGCAGGGGCAATCTCTTGAAAAAACTACATTCAATTCTTCTATGGCATTATTTTCTTATATTTTCCCCTTAACTCAGTCAATTCCTTACAACTCTTGTTTAATAAAGTAAATATTTTCTTTGAAGATAATGCAAAATTTCTTCTAGGTGGTAGAATCTTTTCAAAGGTCCCATTCCTTCTCTTTACTCATTTTGAATGTGGGTGGATGGTATTTCTCAAAGCTGTCATGGTTATAGTCTTCCTTAGTGTACACCTACATTCTGTTAATTTTCCTTTGAGATTTTATGTTGGAGTGTTGTTTGATATGTTACATGGGTTCAATGATTCAATTGCATTAGAGGAATAGAGAAGCCTTTTGTACTTAGAGCAAAGGAACATTTTCTGTTTAATCCTGGTTTGTTGATATTATAATACTGGACGCTAACTCTCCTGTCTAACTTATATTTATACACAGCCTCCCTTGTAGACACATGTGTCACTCTCTCTGACATCATTTTCTAGGACAGTGGCTTACAACGTCAGGGGAGAGCTGCACATCAGTAATAAAAGGCACAGCTTCTTTGTGTGTGTGTGTGTGTGTGTGTGTGTGTGTGTGTGTGTGTGTTTGTGTGTGTTTTGTATAGTGTGGTTTTTCTTTCCTTTGGATCTCCTGGTAGGACCTTTTTGAACGTCACTGATCTGTATAAAGGTTTTTAAGTGAAGTGATTTTCTTCTGGACTCAAATCTGGTCACTCAGTAGACCTCAACTCTATATCAAATTTTTAAATGATTTCTGTGAAATATGGTTATTTACACTGTTTATTGAACAATCAAAACATAGTCATAACTCCGTTTTCCACATTATTTTACTTCAGGTAATAAAGTGCAATGCTTAAGGGCATGAACTCTTATGTAAACTGATTTACAGTGATGGTCCTGCACTCATAAGCTGTGAAATTTTATGCATTCCATTGGCTTAACCTCTCTGCACTTTGGTTTTCTCATCTGTAAAATGGAATGAGAATTCAAATAAATTAATATGCAAAATTCTTACAGCACTACTGGAATACAACAAATATTATGGAATCGTTTTTGTTGTTCTTGCATGTTGTCACAATGGTATTTGTGATAGTGGTTACTTGATTTTCACAGCAGAGCTAAACAGCATTTTTTAAAGAAACAGGTTTAGAGATGTTAAGCTGCTATTTGATTTATGATAGATTTACATCCTGATAAATCCTTAGTAAGTCGAAAGCATCATAAGTTAACAATGCATTTATTACACCTAACCTACAGGTCATTGTAGCTTAGCAACACACTGCAGTGTACGGGGTTTTTACTCTTTTCATCACATGGTTGACTGACAGCAGTGGTTGCTGCCACTGTCCATCACCACGAGATTATTATACTAATTGTTAGTAGCCCAGGAAGACGTCAAATTTCAAATTCAAAATACGGTTTCTACTGAATGCATATTGCTTTAACACCATTTGAAAGTTGAAAAATCAGACGTCAAAACATTAGAAATTGGGTACTGTCTATAATCACCTGGCTTACTGTTAGTATTCATTAAATATTTATTCAGTTGTGAAGTTATACAGATACAGTCATAGTTTAGGACTTGATGACATCAAAGCTTAAACTTTTACTCACTATTACTCAAAATCTCTCTTTTCTTTTTGTCCTGGTAAATGACACACCACTTCTCCGGAATGAGAGTTGCAAAGATTCTTCCTGAATTCAAGTTTTCAGTGCCATATGGGCTTTTCAAGTAAGTGTTTGTGTGTATTTGTGTGTGTGAGCATTTGCATATGTGTTTGAATTATTTCACTTGAAATTATAATGTCAAGCAGGAGAGGAATTAGAGTATCTTCTTATTGCAAGTTTTTTTTTTAGGTGATCTTGATCCTTCTGGTGGAAGAACATTTCTGAATATAGCTGGTATTGGACCCAGCTGTCCAGTTTGTTCTCTGTGTGAGGAGTCAACAAACCTTTTTGGCAGTGGATTGAATAATAAATGTCTCAGGCTTTGTAGGCCATATTGTCTCTGTTATAATCACCATTACGTTTGTGTGATTACAGTCATAGACAACATTAATAAAAATGAACATGGCTGTGCTCCAAAAATCTTCCTTTATGGACACTGAAAGTTGAATGGCATGGAATATTATTCTACTTTTTTTCAACTATTAGAATATAAAAAGTCATTCTTAGTTTCAAATAGGTGACTGTTTAGAGTTGTTCAGCAAAAGACCATAGTGTATAGTCTCCATGTTTTACCTTGCTTTAGATTTTTGTGATCCCTATTATTCTTGTGATTCTATCTTATCTCTAATATCACAACTGGAATTATCATTTATAAATCTAAACTACTGATTATAATCTGATTATATCACTCCTGTACTGGTCAGGATTTTTCAGAAAAAAAGGAACCAATGGAAGATTGTGTGTGTGTGTGTGTATGTAATCACATATGTGTGTGTATGAGTGTGTGTGTGCTTGTGTGTAATGGGAATTGGTTCATGTGATTGTGAAGGATAAGAAGTCATATAATCTGCATTCTGCAAGCTATACTGCTCCAATGCCCAAGGGCAAAAAAAGATGGATAAAGATGGATGTGCCAGGTAGCTCAAACAGAGTAAACTCACCCTTTCTCCTTCTCTCTCTCTCTCTCTCTCTTTCTCTCTTTCCGAGATGGGGTTGGGGGTGGGGGATTGTTTTCAGTGGATTGAAGGAAGCCCATCCACTTTGATGAGGAAAATCTTTATGTAGTCTACTAGTTCAAATGTTAATCTCTACCAGAAACATTCTCACAGGCACAATCAAAAATAGCATTTTACTAGCTCTCCGGATATCCTTTTGCCCAGTCAAGCTGACAGATAAAATTAGCCATCAAAACTCCCCTCCTTGACTGGGGAGTTGTCTTGACTCTCCAAACTCATTGGCATGAGAGTTCATGTCACAAATACTGCTTCATCTTCTTTTTCAGACATGCATTTCAATAATTCCCTTCAGCATTGCTTGGTGAAGCCAACCCCAATTAGCTGTTAATTTCACAAAAACATCCATATAGTCTGCTCTCTCCTGGGCTTTGGATGCTTTTATCACACCTTGCTACTTGCCATACTTTCACTTATGCTTAAAAGTCCACTTAAAATGACATTAGTCTATGAATTTGTTTCTGAATTTTTAGGCCAAATTAATTACTTTCTCATTTATGCCATTTTAAAAATTTAAATGATGGTTATTTTGCTGGGTCATAATTAATTATCTTCATGGTTATCTACACTAATTTAATATGAACTGCTAACGTAAGAGACCTGAATAATCCACATGTGTTTCTCCAAACCTAGTGTGTGTGTGTACATACATACATACACATATACATATATATGTATAAAGTATATACATGCTTTATTAAAATATATATACTCTCTTAAAATATATATCTATATATAAAAAGCGAGAGGACAGTGAGAGAGAGAGAGAGAGAGAGAGAGAAAGAGAGAATCAATGTTATTCAGTTTTTTTATGTGGCTTTTGTTGCTCTGAGACTTTGTTGTTTACATGATGCTGGGGTTTGAACTCACGTACATGTGCATCCCGGGCAAGTGCAGTAACTGCTGAGCTGCTGCTCCAGCCCCCTTAGTATATGCTCAAAAAATGATGTTGAACGTTACAATAAAGTAGTTACATTGAACGCTCACATTGGCCATATTTTAATTTGCTCTAAAATTTGTTCATTTTCAATGTTTTTCACAATGAGTTTGAATTTTTAAGGTATAATTTCATATGCCAAAAACTGTCAATGTTTTTTTTAAAACAGCTGTGTTTGTACTCATAGTTTTTATTGACACTTATAAATAAACCCAGTAAGATTAAAAATGTAGATTGGTGATTTTGAGAGTTTCTTTCTAGTAATAAGCACTTGGGCAGAGGAAGGTTCTCAGACCTTCCTTGGGATGCTAACAGTGAAAGTGCTTCATGCAGTTATTGATCCAAATTCTGAGCCACCACTCTACTCTCTGCAGACTCCCAATTCGTACATCTCTTTCTTCACAAAAAGGACAGATAAATTTATTTATAAATATAAGTGTAGTTCATGGGAAGAAAGCCACAGTATGTGTATTTGATAGAAAGCTTCCTAGAGATTCTGGTTTCGAGTGCCCTGTTATTATTCACCTGGGAAGTTGAGTTGTGCTTTCCGAACAGGGTCAGCATGTGGAACCCTTTTTACTTATTTGGACTCCCTACAGGCATGATGCTCAGACACACACCACACAGTCATTATTTATAGCAAGATACAAGAAAAAATACTATAGAGAGTTAAATATTTTATTCCACCAAGGATTTTAGAAATTAATATTGATGTTACAAATAGCAACTCAGAAATGTTCATGTTTTTTTCTTAGTAGTGTCACAATGATTTATGACGTAAGCAGACTTTTTTCATACGGTCTCTCCTACTTGATTCTTAGATACTGTTGCTATTTCTATTTCTCTGTGGTGAGAATTGGATGAGAAGAGAGAGCAAAAAGACCTCAGCTGTTTTAAGATCTGAATAGAGACATGGATTAACCAGGACAAGGACTGCTACTGGAACTTATTGGAACTCCTTTTTAAAAAAATGATGTCTTAATAAATTAAAAAATGTATTTTAAAATACAGTATAACAATTTCTAGAGGTAATAACAGAATGTGAATAAAGTTCATACATACCAATATAGAAGTCAAGTAATTGCTTTATATTTTTATGGGAGTAATTTATAATATTAATGTTTTCCCTATAAGTCCAGAAAATATCTCTCAAACAGGACTCAAAAACATAAATATGTTCAATACATCCAATAGTTTCATGGTAGGTAATATTATTCAGCAAGGATTATCTTTTTCACATGCTAAAATGTACAATGACTTCTCTCATTAATTTCATTGCAGTTTTAAATTTAAAAGCTTGTTAAAAATACCTGAGACAGTTTGGAGGATGGTGACTGGCAGGTGGGCTGGATGTAGACTCTCTCCATGAAGTGGGACACCAATGGTGGGAAAGTAAATCCAAATAGGGAACTAGCAGCTCAGGCTTTAAAGGACCAGCACAGAGAGAGGGACCTGTGCACACAAATAGAGGAAGGACAAATTGGCATAGGGATTTCTGATATCAGAAGGACTCTGTGCTCCATGGTGGAACCCAGGGACTGCACTAGTGCACGCAACTTAGGCTCTCCAAAATCAGGCTGCGGAGAGCCAGATTGTTGGGGTCTGCCCTTCACTCCATTTCATCAGCTGCCCTAGAGTGATCTTGTGATTATTTGCATAAGTTCCTTCTGGAAGGGCTGCTAGGTTGTGCTTTGTTAAAGATTAGGGTGGGTTAGAATATCTTAACGACAGGTTGTTCCCTAGTTTTTGTCTGTACCCTAGTTTTCTTGTCTGTACTCGAAATCTGCATAACTCCTGGCAACTCCCTTAGGATTATAAAAAAAAATACAGAGTCTGAATAAAGTGAGACAGCTCCACCTGGATCTCCTGTCTGTGTTCTTTTTCATCCCCAGCCCGTCCCTCAGGTCAGAACCTGACCCGACCAGGACACCAGATGGTGGATGGTCCAAGCAGCTGTTCCAAGAACTGTGACCTCGTAGGTAGCCCCAGTGGCTACACCACCAGGCAGTTGACCATTCAAGGACCCCAGTGTTATGACTGACTGCTCTGGGGGCTGCGTGGGCCTGGCAGACCCTTCCTTCTGGTCCTGTGACTCTAAAATAGGGGCTCCTCCACACCCCTGATCTATGCACTCCAGGCAGAGTTTGCTTTCAGGACTTTCTATCACAGGTGGGTCTGCAGGACTTATACAGGCTGGGCAGGGCTGACTTGCAGGTCCTGTGACTCTGGAGCACAGATACCACCTGGTCCTCTCAGGCTAGGCAGAAATTATCTTCAGCTTCAGTGAGCTATGAACAGAAGGGGCACCTAGCGATAAGCATTTTCCTCTGCTTTCAGGCCCCAAGGCCTGAGAATAGAGGTGGTCACATTGGCCGTGTGTGCTCTGAATGGGACTTGGCTTCCCTGCCCCTTGAGTTTGAATTTGAGACTTCCCCAGGGGTGGTTTTTGCTGGGCTGGTGTCTTCTTCACACTGCCCCACCCCGTGATGGTACTGAGACTTCCTCAAGCCAAATCTCTTTGGGACAAGTAAGGAATCAGTTCACTCAAGCTTGGGATGACAGCTGTCCCAGGCAAGTTCAGTTCAGGCCGGCCACTCTCCTACAATCAATGAGAGACCCTTGCAGCTGCTACAGGATTCAAAAGACTGCCAGCGGCTCCTGGGATGCCAGTTGAAATGGGGCGGGCAGACACTAAAGTGCTCAGGGGTGCAACCCAGGTAGCCCAAAAGACTGTATTCACAGGAAGCAGGGGCAGTGAAAGACCACACCCCCTCCACAGGAGAAGAATATTGGGAGGACTCCTGCGAATCTGACTTCCACCTGAGCAAAACAGTCCCTCCTGCAACCTCACCCTGGAAGTGCCTCCTCCTAGATGTCAGATATGAACATATACCCCCACTGTATATTTTGCCCTCAGTGGTAATAATTCATAACCCTCCAAAGTCTCCTTTTTTTTCTTGGTGGTGTTCTTTCTGTGTGTTTGTATTTTGATTTTTCATTTTTTTGTCTGTCAGTTTTGCACTGTTGCTTTTTTCATTTCTTGGTTCTTGTGCTGTTTGAATTACTGTGTTTTGATTTGTGGCTGTCCATGAGCTTGCAAACTAATGTATGTTCTCTTTGTGCCATAGATTCTCCTGGTAGTGAGCCTCTCTGAAATCCCCTTCTTCCCTTTCCTCTGACAACACCTAAACTTTATTCTGCTCACCATCATCCTTCCTTAAAGTTATTACCCCAATCTCTTACCCTTTCTTTTATTTTAGCAGAATAGCCTGCATCATCTCCACTCTCTTGTTGCTCTCTCCAAACTCACAAGTTCCTCACTATATTCTTATCACATTCCCTTTGCTCTTTACACTTTTTTCTTCACCTACAGAGTTTTGGAAAACTGAAGTGAATTTATGATCTATGAATTTTATCTCAATAAATAGATACATCCAAGAAATTACAATAATGTTGAAAATGCTTATGTAATAATTTTTGTGTGTGTGAAAAAGGACTTTTTCTTCATCTGTGGTGCTGGGGATTAAACCCAGGGTCTTGCACATGGTAGGCAAGCAGCACTGTACCACTAATCTGCATCCTCAGTTCTTATTTGTAAAAAAAATAGTTTTTATTCATCTGGTCACATATGTATAAAGAATCACACTGGGTAAAGACTGAAAGATGCTATATCAAAATTTTAATAGAGGATATTTCTAGGTACTGGGTGATATAAATTTTATTTTCTCTAGTTTTTTTAAAAAACTACCTTTAGCTCTTCTGCTATAAACACTCATTTTAATAATGAAAAAAATAATAATTTGAAAAGTACCATAAAGATAAGGTTCCAGATAATGTCATACTTCTCACAGGCTTTTCTAGACTTGTCAGAGTATGTGATATATGCTAGGCAAGTAATAAGATCTATCATCTTCCATGAAAACACAATGACTGTGAAATCTTAGCACTGTCTAAGGGAGTACTTTGATGGCCCCACTCTCCGAAACGGAAAATGAGGAAAAAGGGAACCAGTCCTCCACCTGAAACACACAATTCTGCATCCAAGGAGACCATGGACAGGGTCCTAGATGAAAACCTAAAAAAAAAAGTATCAACAATCTGATTATAAACTCAATCAAAGAATTAAAAGATGACTTAAGGAAGGAAATAAGAGAGCAATTTCAGGAGCCAAGAGACCACTTTCATAAAGAGCTAGAAATTCTAAAAAGAGACATAGCAGAGCTCTTAGAATTGAAAAACACAGCCAACCAAATTAAAAGTTCATTGGAAGATACTGATATTTCAGAATAAACTCAGTAGAAAATAGAACTTCAGCTCTCGAACAGACACCAGACAATGAAGACAGACTAAGCAATATTGAATGCAAGGATGATAGACAAGAAAGGAAACTTACTGAACATGATCAGAATTTCCAAGAAGTATGGGAAGAGCTGAGAAGAAAAAACCTGAGTGTAATTGGGAAAGGGGAGAACATTGAACAACAAAAGAATGGCATAAAGAATCTTCTCAATGAGATAGTCTAAGAAAATTTCCCCCTATCAGATTTGATCCAGAAATTCAAATTCAAGATGCCTGTGGGACACCAAAGAGAGCTAACCAAATAAGAAACTCACTGAAATACATCATATACAAAATAAATAACAGAGAAATCATGGTAAGAATTTTAAAACAGTAAGAGAAAACCACCAAATCACATTCAGAGGCAGACCAAGAAGGATGACTATAGATTTTTTGCGTTAGACAATAAAGGCCAGGAGAGCATGGAACAATGTTTTTCAAATATTGAGAGAAAATAATTTTCAGCCAAAGATACTACAACCTGCAAAACTAAGATTTAAATGTGATGGGGATATAAAATACTTCCATGATAAGAACAAACTAGTAAGACACATGAAACAAAACCAGCTCTATAGAGAATACTCAAAGAAAAACTTCATACAGAGGAATCAGCTAATAACTCCCAAAGCCGATAAATAGAAGAAAATCAATAATAGCGTAACTCACTAAAAGGTATCCAAGATGGTGCAGAATACAGCAGAGATCACAATGCCAGGGACCCAGAACAAAATATCTGTTCTAACACTGAATGTGAATGGACTAAATATCCCAATCAAAAGACACAGATTAGCTTATTGGACCTGAAAACAAAATCCAACAATGTGCTGCTTATAGGAAACACACCTCACAGCCAAAATAGACACAGATTGAAGGTGAAAGGTGGGCAAAATGCCTACCAGGATTGTGGCCCAAGAAAGCAAGCCAGTATTGCAATCCTTATCTGACAAAGTTAATTTTCACCAAAAATTAGTCAGAAGGGATAAAGAAGGTCACTACATCATAGTAAAAGGAACAATGCATCAAGAAGATATGACAATAGTTAACATTTATGTGCCTAATTACAACCCTCTGAAATATATAGAAAAAATAATCAAGGACATTAAATCTCTTATCAATTTCAATACTATAATACCAGGGGGCATTAATACATCACTATTAACAGTAGACAGATCATCAAAGCAAAAAATCAATAAAGATATCTCTAACCTACACTACTCTATCAATCAATTGGACTTAACAGATGTTTACAGAATACTCCATCCAAAAGCAGCTGAGTTTACCTTCTTCTCACCAGCATATGGATCCTTCCCCAAATTAGATCACATCCTAGACCACATAGCAAATCTTAGCAAATACAAAAAAGATGATATAATTCCACGTATCCAGTCAGACCATAATGGTATGATCTTAGCAATTAACATCAAGAAAAAAACAGAAAATGCACAAATACTTGGAGATTGAATAATACCCTCTTAAATGGATCAAAGATGAAATGAGAACAGAAATCAATAAATTCTTGGAAATGAATGAGATTGATGAAACACACATACTGAAATCTATGGGATAGTATGACAGCATTCTTAAGAGATATATTTATATTACTGAATGTCGTCATCAAAAATCAGGAAAGAGCCTGAATAAATTGACTTATGCTCCAACTCAAATACCTACAGAAAGAGGAACAATCCAATCCCAAACCCAACAGAAGACAGGAAATAACTAAGATCAGAGCTGAAATCAATGAAACTGAGAACAAAAACAATACAATGTATGAAAAAAACAAAAAGTTGGTTATTTGAAAAGATATATAAGATTGACAGGCCCCTGGCCAACCTAACCAAAATGAAGAATGAAGTGAAGCAAATCAACAAAATCAAAGATGAAAATGGAAATATCATCACTGACTCAACCAAAATCCAGTGGATTATTAGAACTTATTTTGAAAAATTATAATCTTCCAAGTCTGATAATCTGCAAGAAATGGATGAATACCTAGCCACATATGACATTCTCAAATTAACACAGAAGGACATTGGAAATCTAAACATAACAAGCTCAGGGGATGAAATTGAAACAGAAATCAAAGGCCTTCCAAACAAGAAAAGCCCAGGACCTGAAGAATTCTTACCAGAGTTCTACCAATCCTTTACAGAAGAATTAGCACCACTCCTTTTAAGCTATTATACAAAATTGAAAGGGTCAGAACCATCCCAAACACTTTTTATGAAGCAACTATAACCGTGATACCAAAACACAACAAAGACACATCAGGAAAAGTAAACTACAGACCAATTACCCTGATGAACATAGACACAAAAATACTTAATAAAATTCTACCTATCCGTTTCCAAAAATACATCAAAAACATAAGACATTATGATCAACTGGGCTTCATTCCACAAATGTAAGTCTGGTTCAACATACACAAATCAATAAATGTAATACATCATTTAATCAGAATTAAAGACAAAAACCATATGATCATCTCAATTGATGCAGAAAAGCCTTCATTGAACGTCAACACCAATTTGTGCTCAAAACTCTGGAGAAGATAGGTATCAAAAGAACACACTGTAATTTTGTAAGAGCCATTTATGACAAACCCATAGCCAATATGATGCTTAAAGGACAAAGACTGAAAACATTCCCACTGAATTCAGGAACAAGACAAGGCTGTCCATTCTCATCACTCTTATTCAATATACTCCTCAAAACCCTTGCCACAGCTATCAGACAAGAGGAGGAAATCATAGGAATTCAAATCAATAGTTTTCCTACACTCCAGCAGCAATTCTGCTAAAGAAGAAATCAGGAAATTCATCTCATTCAGAATAATCTCAAAAAGAATAAAGTGCTTGAGCATTAATCTAACAAAGAATATGAAGGACCTCTACAGTGAAAACTATCAAACATTAAAATAAGAAATATAAGAGCTGAGAAGGTAAAAAAACATTCCATGTTCTTGGTTAGGCAGAATTAATATAATTAAAATGGCCATGCCAAAATCTCTGAACAGATTTAATGCAATCCTCATCAAGATATCAATGAAATTCTTTATGGATACAGAAAAAGCAATTCTCAGATTCATTTGGAATAATAGGAAACCCAGAATAGCCAAGATGTTACTAAATAAGAAAGAGGAAACAGGAGGTGTCACAATACCTGAAATTATGCTGTAGGGCTATAGTAGCAAAACGAGTCTTGTATTGGTATCAAAATAGACATGAACTAATGGAATAGACTAAAAGATACCGAGACAAACCCACAAATCTTTAACCATCTGATATTTGACAAAGGTCAAAAATATAATGTGGAGGAAAGATAGCCTGTTCAAAAATGGTGCTGGATAAACTGAACAGCCATCTGCAAACAACTAAAACTAGATCCATATCTCTCATCCTGCACAAAAGCAAATAGAAATAGATCAAAGAATTAGAAATCAAATGGGCAACTATACAATTGCTAGAATTAAAAATAGGATCAATGCTCCACCATTTCATTATAGGCACTGCCTTCCTTAACAAGACTCCCACAGTGCAAGAATTAAAGCCAAGAATCAATGAGTGGGGTGCTATTAAACTGAAAAGCTTCTGCAAAGCTAAAGAATTTGTGAAGAGCATCAAGAGAGAACCTACAGAATGGGAGAAAATTTTTGCCTGCTAAGCCTCCAACAGGGATTAATATCCAGAATATACAAAGAACTCAATAAACTGAACACCAAAACCAGAAATAATCTGATAAATGAACAGGTTAGGGAGCTACACAGAAACTTCTCTACAGAGGAAGTCAAAAAGGCCAAAAAATATATGAGAAAATGTTCTACATACTAGCAATCAGAGAAATGGAAATTGAAACTTCACTGAGATCCTACCTGATTCCAGTCAGAGTGGTAAAAATGAATAATACAAATAATAATGGATGCTGGAGGGGTTGTTGGGAGAAAGAAACACTAACGTACCTTTTGTGGGATTGCAGACTTGCACAGCCACTCTGGAAAGCAGTGTGGAGACTCCTCAGAAAACTAGGATTTAAAGCACCTTCTGACCCAGTTATCCCACTCCAGGGTATTTTCCCAAAAGAGTTAGAGCTACATCAATGTTTATAGCAGCTCAATTTAGAATAACTAAACTATGGAATCAATCCACATGCCCCTTGCTGGATGAATGGATTAAAAAATGTGATATATATATATATATATACATATATATATATACATATGTATATATATATAGATACAATACAGTTCTACTCTGCTATTTGAATGATATCATGGTATTGGCAGCCAAATGGATGGAAATGAAAAAAATTACGCTGAGTGAAATATCTCAAACTCAGAGACTTAAGGGCCAAATATTTTCTCTCATATGTGGAAGGTAGAGTAAAATCTAAGACAGACTGAAAGTTAGTTAAGCATATACATACCACATTTTCTTAAATATTTTTTCTTGAGATATATAATGGTTATTTTGGTTACCTACATCCAATTCCCCTTTATTTGATGGCAGTGTCCTAAATACTTTGGGAAGATATCACTTGCCTATTTGGTGTAGTTTTGTAGACTGCACCACAAATCAAGTTGCATGCTCCCTGGACTTATACAGAAACATGGGAAAAATATTGGAAGTCACTGGTATTATCCTGATGAAATTATGTGTGGTTCTTATTGTCTAGACTGTTTGTCACCATAGTTCCATTCTATTCAAATCTGTTCTCCTGAGTTCTCATCTATTCTATGAGGCAGTAAGTATTCTTCCACTGAATTATTTTCTTAAGGTAAACTGTTACATATAAGAACTCATAGTTTTAAAATGTGGATCTAGCCAAGGAAAATATTTGTCAAGAGTTAATACCTTTCCACTGCTCATGTCCTGATTGGAAATGAGTATTTGTAAATAAAAGAAGGAACCCATAGTTCAATGCCTCTTGATTACTGGGACTTAACTCCAATTCTGGAGAAACTTAGACTTCTGCTTGTCCATCAATTGCTTTTTTCTGCCTTGTTCAGCCACAGTCACTAAGGAAATTCATAATTCAGGCTCAATACTTTAGATCTGCCTTTTACCAAAGAAGTTAGGAACTGGAATATTGCCCTAGAATATTGTCTCATGGGCTAATCAATCAAGCTTATTGTTTCACCCCAATTATTATCACATTTTTACAAGCTTATTTGAGCTTTTGCCTGGGCTTGGTGATTTCTTTTCCCCTCTGCACCTTGTTTTGGATACAATCCATGGAACATGATCCCTGAATACCCTGAGTATGTCATGCCAGTATTCTCTCCAGGCCAATCTAGCCCCAATGCCTCGTAGCGTAGCCACTGGATGAAGTTTTGTTCTAAATGGATAAACTTTAAACTTTTGGGCTTGACACAATTCCATACCACTGCTGCAGCGTGCTTTCTACCATGTAAATTCATAGAAACATATGCTCTCCAATGTATTTTATTTGTATCCTTTCCATGTAATATATGTGTGCTTTTTACAGTAAAAACAGAAAAAGAAAACAAAAACAAAAAACCCAAAAACTTATGTATGTGACACTAAATTTTGTATTTTTATATTTAAATCTTTCATTGCCTAGCAGTGATTCAAAGTCATTCCATATTTTTTAACTCTACTGATTTCATTAAATATGCTAGTTTGCAATGCCAGATCCCTAGGAATTATCCTATTAATAAATAACTGAGTCCTGTAGTATTCCACAAACTGATTCCTTCTTTCTGAGAGTTTCCATTCAGGCCTGGTTTCTCTAACATGAAAACCGCAGTAACCCTCCTTTCAATTATTCCCTATCAAAACTGTTCTCATAGAATCGATGCCATGTTTGAATCTCTGTTTAATGTTCTTGGGAACATACTGAAGTAGAATGCTGCATCAGAATCCCACCACAGAGATCCAATTCAAAATGGACAGATTTGAGACAACTGCTCATTAAGATGTTATCTCAACTGGTTAGCTTGACTTTACAAGACTTGAACATTGAACATTGAATTCCTTCTCAGCTTCATTTTCTATCAATCTCCACTGTTCATTCTACCCTTGGGTTAAGTATTTGTAGATTTCTGAATTGACAACATTCCATGACTCCTTGTTTTGCCTTGAGGTATTTTCTTGGTTATAACATCCCCACCTCCTTTAACACAGCCCTAAACCTGCTGTATAGTCTGTACGAACTTAACAAATGCTTGCCAAGTTAATTAATCACATTTACTGCATAAAATCAACATCTTGCCCAGCCCCAGCAGGCACATAAGATACCCCTGGGGACCTAGCACCTGGACCCTGCCCAGCTGCCATGCATACCCACCAGGTCCAGATATATTGGGCACATCCCTACCAACAAGGATCCATGTCACAGCATGGTGCATAGGCAGGCTTGTTCCAGTCCACCCCATACCTCCAAGCCCCCAGGACCCAGTGTTGCACCCCCAGAATTTAGCTTCAACAACCCAAGAGGGCTATCCCACAACCTCACCAGGTTCCAGAACTGAGTCATGGAGCCTAGATCCAAAAGGTGCAGCCAAATGAGGAACCAGGCAGAAGCAGCTTTCTGGAGGAAGGTGGTCATCTGAGAGGTGGTGTCTGACCCAATCCTTTGACCTGCAAAAAAGAAGCACCCAGAGATTTGCCTTGCTTCTACGCAGGGAGCTTCAATTAAAAGATCCAGAAGAAGCTTTTCTTTTCTTTCTTTTTTATTTGTTTGACATAGTCTTACATATTGGAAGGAATCATTGCTGCATATTCATGCATACATGGATATTGACAAAGTAATTTAAAGCTGATCCTAGTCCAGGATCTCCCCCTCTTTGTCCATTCCACACTCGCATGTCTGCTCTGTAATATCCTCATGCTATAGGCAGAAATGAGCATATACATATACATTAAATTTTGATATTTCTGAATTTCTCAGCCTGCCTTTGTATAGTTGGGTTTCTCATGGGAGCTGAGTGATCCAAGTTACATTGATAACCCTTGTGATCACTCCCTCCCATCTCTGCCTCCTTCCCTTCTCCCCTCACCTTTATAGTTATGATTCCTCCAGCTTATGTGAAAATTTAAACTGTGGTGAGTTTATTACTTAAACTTAGATAACTTTCATTCTGCCTTAGGTTTTACTCTAGCTTCCACATATCAGAGAAAATATTTGCCCCTTCAGTCTCTGGGTTTGGGATACTTCACTCAGTATAATATTTTCCATCTCCATCCATTTGCCTGCAAATGGCATGATATCATTCTAATAGCAGAGTGGAACTCCAACACACACACACACACATATAACAATTTTTGAATCCATTCATCCAGTGAAGGGCATCTGGGTTGGTTCCATAGTTTAGATATTGTAAATTGAGGTGGTATAAACATTGATGTAGCTGTGTCTCTGTAGTGTGCCAACTCTAGCTCTTTTAGGAAAATACCCAGAAGTGGAATAACTGGGTCAAAGGTGGTTCCAATGCTAGTTTTTTGAGGAGTCTCCACACTGCTTTCCAGAGTGGCTGTATAAGTTTGCAGTCCCACCAATGGTATGTTACCATTCCTTTCTCCCCACAGCCCCTCCAGCATCTGTTATTGTTTGTATTCCTCAGCATTGCCACTCTGACTGGAGTGAGGTGGAATCTCAGCAAAGTTTTGATTTTCACTTCTCAGATTGCTAGTGATGTAGAACATTTTCTCTTAAATTTATTGGCTTTCTGTCCTTCCTCTGTTGAGAAGCTGCTGTTAAATCGAAGTAAAAAAGGTTCACTTCAAACCCATAAATCCTCTAGCAAGGAGCGGTCAGGGAGGAGGATGAAAACCTAGAAAAAATAATCAGCTATCTGATTACTAAAAGAAGCAATGAACTAAAAGAAGATTTAATGAAGGGACTAAGTGAGAAAACTCAAGACATGAAAAAATGTATTATTGAACAAGTAGACATATTGAAAAAGGGTGTAACAGTTAAAATCTGCAATATATCACATCAGCAGAATGATAGAAGAATTTAGTAATAGACTAATTTCTATAGAAAACAGAACCTCGGTTCTTTAAGAAAGAATTTCTGACAATGAGGATAGGCTGAGTAAGCTTGAGTGCATGGATGACAAAATATAAAAAACCTCACAGAGCATGAGCAGAATATTCAAAATATCTGGGATGAAATCCAAAGAAACAATATAAGAGTATTTGTGATACAGGAAGAAATTGAAACACAAACTAAAGGTATAAAGAACATTCTCAAGGAAATAGTTAAAAAAATTCTCATATCAGAATAGAGTCTGAAACGCTCATCCAGGGTGCATACAGGACTCCCAATAGACCTAATGAGAAGTTCACCAAGACACATCATATTCAAAATATATAACATGGAAATCAAAGAAAGAATTTTAAATGTGGTAAGAGAGAAACACCAAATCACATTCAGAAGCAAACCAATAAGGATCACATCTGATTTTTCAGCTCAAACTTTAGAAGCAGGAAGATTCTGGAAGGAGATCTTTCAATCTCTTAATGACCATAACATGCAGCAGAGAATGCTATACACACTAAAACTCAGCTTCAAATATGATGGAGAAATAAAAACATTTCATGATAAGATCAAGCCAGCATTCATAAACAGAAAGTCAGCATTACAAAGAATCCTCAAAGATAAACTCTAGATAGGAGAACAATCAAACAGTCCTCAAAACTAACAAACAGAAGAAATCCAACAAAAGTGCATGCTATCAAAAGACAAACAAAAAAGCACAGAACTCACTAATAAATCACCATGACTATAAACCACAACCATATAACTGTCCTAACATCGAGTGTGAATGGTCTCAATGAACCAATCAAAAGACATAGATTAGCAGATTGGATCTAAAAAAAAAATCTAACAATATGCTGCTTACAGGAGACCCATCTTACAGCCAAAGACAGCCATAGATTGAGAGTGAAAGGATGGAAAAAATATAGCAGGTATATGGCCCAAAAAAGCAAGCTGGAGTTGTGATACTTATATCTCACAAAGTAGATTTTAAACATAAGGTAATCAGAAGAGATAAAGAAAGCCACACATCCTAGCAGAGGGAACAATACAACAGGAAGATATAACTAAAATAAATATATATTCTCCAAACATTAACACTCCCAAATATGTGGAAAAATTACTCCATGACATAAATCAAATTGTGGAACTCAACACAATAATACTGGGAGATTTAATACTCCTTTATCACTAATAGCCAGATTGTCAAAGCAAAAACAAACAAACAAACATAAACAAAAAAATAAAAATATTTCCAGCCTAAACAACTCCATAAATCAAATGGACTTAACAGTCATCTAGAATATTCCACCCCAAACTGGCTCAGTTTACCTTTTTAGCAGTGTATATATCCTTTTCAAAAATAGATTATACTCTAGTTCACAAGAGAAATCTCAGCAAATATAAAAAAATAGGTTTTATCCCATGAATTCTATCAGAACACCATGCCATGATCCTAGCAATTAAAAATTAACAGCAACAATCATAACAGAATATATATATGTGCACATATATATATATATAGAGAGAGAGAGAGATTGAATAATACCCTATTAAATGAAGAATTGATCCAAGAAGACATGAAAACAGAAATCAAGAAATTCTTTGAAACAAATGAGAGTCAAGATACAACATAATGCAAATTCTGGGACAGTATGAAAGACTCTTAAAGAGGAAAATTTATAATACTGAGTGCCTACCTTAAAAATCAGGAACGATCCCAAATAAATAAGCTTATGCTCCACCTCAAAACCCTACAAAAGGAAGAATAATCTAATCCCAAAGTTACCAGAGAGCAGGAAATAATCAAGATCAGAGCTAAAGCCAATGAAATAAAAAAACAATAAAAAAGTACCAATGAAAGAAAGAACTGTTTCTTTGAAAAACTAAATGAAATTGACAGACCCCTCACCAATCTCACTAAAAGAGGGAAATGAAAATTAACAAAATAACCAATGAAAAGGGAGTGATTACCACTTACCCCATGAAATCCATCGATCATAAGAACAAATTTTGAAAAACTATATGCCTCTAAATCATCTAATCTGGAAGACATGGAAAAATTTCTGGACACATACAAAATTCCCAAAATGATGTGGGATGATATTGAAAGCCTAAACAGCCCAATACCAAGCACTAAAATCAATATTGCATTAAAAAGCCTTCCAAAGAAGAAAAGCCCAAGACCTGATGTATTTCCTGCTGAATTTTATCACATTTATAAGGATGAGCTAACACCTCTCCTTTTTAAGCTATTCCAACAAATTGAAAAGCAGGGAACTCTCCCACTTTTTATGAGGCAACCACAACCCTAATACCGAAACCCAAAAAAGACACATCAAAATAAATAAATAAATAAAAACTACAGACCAATGTCCCTGATGAACAATGATCAAAAATCCTCAATAAAGTTCTAGCAAACCATATTCTAAAACATATTAAGAAGATAATTTATCACGACCAAGTGGGCTTCATTCCAGGGAAGCAAGGCTGGTTCAACATATGCAAATCAGTAAATGTGATTCAACACTTAAACAGAACCAATGACAAAAACCATATGTTCATCTCAGTTGATGCAGAAAAGGCCTTTGACAAAATCCAATTCTCCAATTCTGGAGAAGATAGGGATCAAAGGAATATGTTTTAACTATGTAAAGTCCATATATGACAAACGCACAGCTAGTATACTACTAAATGGAGAAAAGCTGAAACAGAGAAACAGAAGTCTTTGTCTATATTTTTCATTTCTCAAGTGGCCTTACTATTAGCCCAAATGTCAATTCTCAAAACTTGTAAAAAAAATTATGGCTTTACTAATCCCTTACTTTCAATAAAGGTCTTTTAAGTCTATCTACTTCACTGTCATTTTTTCCTTGTAGTCCGACCGCTTTTATTGGGCCCTCATCATTTCTCTTGCAGACAATAGTAATATTTTTCTCTGGTTTCTGTGCTTCCCATCCACTGTCTTCCATCCTTTGCCACATTATTAGAGTTATCTTTCTGAACACAAACCTCATCATGTGAATTCACAACTTAAAACTTACTATATTCTATCCTCATATTGAAAGCTAAATTACCATGATTTTGTGGATTTACCAAGTCTTATCTCTTAACATCTCTTCTGCACATCCCTGTTTCTACAGTATTAGAATCCTTGTAGCTGCTTTATCCCTCTATACCTATATGTATAGCCTTTTTCTGAAATGCCCTTCAACTCCAAACCATCCCATTTATTTATTGTACTCTAAGTATATTCAGTCTTCTTTAACAAAATACCTTAGATTGAGTCATTTATAAGCAATAGAACTTTATTTTTTACAGCTCTGAAATCTGTGAAGTCCAAGATGAAAGTACCAGCAGATTCAGGATTTGATGAGAACCTGTTCCAGAGATGGTGCACTCTAAGTGTCCTCATATGGTAGAAGACAAGCACAAATAAGATCTTTTAGGTGACTCTTATAAGGGCATTCATCTTATTCATAAGGATGGAGCCCCCGTGACTTACTTTCCAAAAAAATTCCACTTCTTAATACCAGCACATTGGGAATAATATTTCTACATTTCAATTTAGGGGGAACAGAAACATTCTAATCATGGCATGCATATTCATACTTATGAAAATTCAGCTTGAATGTCACAGCTTTTATACAGGATTTCTTGATTTGCACATAATTGCTATTCACTCATTGTTTTTTGGCCCTAATGAAGCCTTAATCCCTTAATTTCCATGTTCAAACTCAACAAGTACAATTCCTACAACCATTCTTTGTATAACATGCTTTTCCAACCATTTATTTTATAATAACATTAAATTCTATGCTAGGAGCTATTCATCTCCTCTGCAGTCTATAGATTGGCTTTACATGTAGTCAGTTCCCTAGACTTCAGGTTCATGGTGGAGGTCCTTTTAGGACAGAGCAAAAATCAAGTTGGTATAGCATGTTGGCTTCCCAGAATGAAATTCTTGCAAAGGCATTGTTTTAGTCAGCTGTTTCCATTGCTGTGACCCAAGGACTCAACAAGAATAATTTTAGGAGGAAAAGTTTATTGTAGGGTACACAGTTTCAGAGTTCTCAGTTCAAAGAAGGCCAGCTCCATTCTTCAGGGCACAAGGTAAGGCAGGACATCATGGTGGAAGGCATGGCTCCAGGGAACAGAGATAGAGATTCACTCACCAGATGCAAAATATATTCCCTAAAGGCACATCTCACAATGATCCACCTTCTCCAGCCACACCCTACCTGCCTTCAGTTACCAGTTAACTCACTGATTGGGTTAAGGCTCTTATAACCCAATCATTTCATCTCAGCCTTTCTACATTGTCACACATGAGTTTTTGAGAAACACTTCACGTTCAAACCATAACAGTCATGAAGGGATGCACAAAAATAATGGTGGTAAAGGAATCCACAAGGTTTGTTGAAGGATTATTGTTGTAGGAATCAATGGGAAGACTCTGATATTAACACTGCCACTACATCTACAAGTAACTCTGGAAACACAGAATATGAACATCTGAATTCTCCATCTGGGAAAATACAGAGATTAGAGCAGGGAATTAATAATACCTCAGTAGAGCCCAACATGGTGGTGAGTGCTTATAATCCCAGCTACTTAGGAGGCTGTTGAGGAAGGAGGACAGTGAGTTTGTGAGTTTGAGCCCAGTCTAGGCAGGATAGTGAGAACTGTCCCCATCTCCAAAACACCCAGAGAAAAACAAAAACAAATTATATCTCTGTAATCTGAAATTATTTTGAAGAAAAATTTCTAAATTAAATTACTTGCAAGATAAGAGAGAAAATATTTACTGCTTATTCTGAATTTGGTAAAATGCAAACTCTCTTTTTTTTAATTTTATTTTGTTTGTTTTATAGATGAGTCTATGTTGACCAGGCTGATCTCAAACTCATGGACTCAAGTGATCCTCCCACCTCAGCTTCTCCAGTAGCTAGGACAATAGGTGTTTGTCACCACAGGAGGTTAAAATGAATAATTTAAAGGGCAAACCCTCTTTTAGCAAGTAAAATCCTTAGAGAGTAGTACAGAGAATATGATTGCAAAAAAAGGTTATACTGACACTTAAAATACTATGCTTCACCTGGATATGTGGGTGGGAAATATAAAGACTTCAAAATAAATGTTAAATAGCTAAACATCTAGCAGAGGTATAGAGATTTTTAAAACTGGTCATATAAATTACATTTTAAGTCACATTATCGGTTTTAATAATAAGAAAAGACCATGTTCTAGCAGTAACATTCTGATTCTAACAAGCAATTATTTCCATGAAATGTCCAAGAATAACACAATTTTAAGGAGTTGAGCAATTTAATATGAAGGAAAACAGTGTGACACTTAAAATAAGTATATCTTAAAATAATCCAATATTTACTCTGATTTATAGTAAAACAAAAATTCAAGAAATTCCGGAATAATTCATGGGAAGGGTATAAAATGGGTTTATGGCGGAAACACTACTCCTAAATCTCCAGAGCTCTGTCCATTTTATGTGATAGCTTAATTTTTCTTCTGTCTTGGCCTACCCTATTAACAACAGAAATCTGACTGAGTTGTCAGAGAAGGGTTTAGGACCACTTATTGTAGGTCATTTAATGTAGGAACAATGCTAATAGAAAAGGCCTGAAGCTGAATGAATCCAGTCCAGCCTGAAGAAAATCTGTTCCAGGTTTGAAAAATCACCCATCCTCCCACATAAGAGGGACACTAAGGAGCACAACTGCTTTTTGAATCTAAGTCTCCGAAGAAACTGTAAGAGGGGTGGGACAGAGATGGCATCCAGGGACTCTGAGTCACCTGCTGCTTTCTGAGGCAGACAAGGGTCAGAAGCTGGACTGGGACCAGAACACTAGCAATGCTTCTGATAATGTTTTCTAAATAAGACCATGGCGCTTAAGAAAACTACCTACCTTCTCATCTTCTACCTCAGTTTCTCACTGTTCATCTACATAAAGAGTAAGCTATTCCCATTTATTGAACTTCTCTCACTTTTTCTGGTTTCTTTCTAGATTATTATATTTCTTGCAAATAGTTCACAATGTTGCTTTGTTCTATGATATATAATGCAGAAAAAGAAGTATTTAGTTTTTTTTGGTAGCAGCAAATGTCCTGTTTTTAATAAATCAGTGATATCCATCAATGTGAATAATCAATTTTTAGGTACAGAAAATGTTTCTATAACCCTTTTTGTGGTAAGCAGGAACATGAAATGGTCACATAGAAAAAATGATATTTTCTTGTGTTTGCACTTTTACAAAATAAATTTAGTAGTTCATAATTGATATCCTTCAAAAGAGAGTTATTCATAAGTTTTATCGCATTTCATTCCCACATACTGTGTGTATCACACTTTTAAAGAACTCTGTATTGCAATATTTGCTTTCATAAACAAAAGGATAGTTTCAATGATTCCCAAAAAATAATGGTTCAAAACGTCTCTTTGCCAGAAAAATGGCCATCTGTTGTTATGTACTTTTACTTTATAAATGAAGATACTCTTTTCTGAAAACTTCACCAGATAGAAACAAGAGCAATGTTTCTGGGATAATCTTATCAGATGCATGTCAATATGGAAAATCCTAGGAGAACAAGTGGCCTCAGCTGTGTGCTTATGAAGGACAGTAGCTACTGAACACGTTTAAAATGAAGACAGGGAGAGTGTGTGCTTATCAAAGGAGCCATGTGATTTGTGTCTGTTGAATCTGAATATCAATAAGGAGACACATAGAGCAGCTGCTCTTGAACAAGACAACTTGGCATTTATGCACAGTGTCGTGTAATCTAGGTCACTTTCTGTGATTGCACAAGTGACATTGTTAAATGTACTGTTTACAGTTGAATATACATACGAGACTGGGTAAAGATAGAAGTAGGTGTTGTAGCTAGGTAAAGCTGAAGACTAGTACAGAAACAACAAATCAAACATTAAAGATAAATAGCAAAACACCCAATTGCAAACACAGACTTACACACATGCAGGAATATTTTTTAGACATAAATTTGTTAAAGAGTTGTAATTTAAATTGATATCTTCTTCGAAACTTGAAGTGTGCCCCATGAAGTAAGAAGTTGGAAAGAGATGGGTTATGTAGAGATGTACAGGTGGGAGATTCATTGATAGAGTCTAAATAAACTGTTTGTAATTCCTTGATTTATTCTCCTGTATAACATTCTGTTAGTTTAAAAAAATTAATCTGAAGCTTCATTTTGTTCAATTTGGAAGCAGTCAGACTTTTACTGATTTAAATCTATTTTCTGGCAAGGTATGATAACATTATCTTTCTACTCAAAACGCTTGGTTTAGCTTTTATAAATCTGCAGGGTTTTTTGTTTTATGTTTTTTTAAATCTGATTTTAGAACTTAGCAAACTGGTTCCAGCTTCTCAAGTCCAGTCACAGGTATTCAGCATATTTGGAGTGGATTTTGAGCGCTTATAATTTTAACAAACTCTCCATTTCAATTGTGGTCAGAAGCTCTGAATATTATAACAAATCTAACAATATTTATTGAATTCACAACAAATAAATACAATAAATTATGCAAATAAACTGAGCCCGCACTACATGATCATCAAAATAGTTTATCTTAACATATCCCTCGGCTAAAAAGAATCTCGTATTGTAACCAATTATGATATGAGATTTTTGAGCATTATTCTCACATAAATACCTAACCACTGTATCAAGTACAATTTATCAATTCCATTTTACAGCTAAAGAAATTGAGACATATAGAGGTTTATTAACTTACCCAGGGCCATACTACTAGTAAATGGTGAAACTGGGGTTTGAACCTCTAGGCCTGGCTCTGGAGTCTGGGCTCTTAGCCAACACAATGCATAAGGGATTTAGCACTCTAGTCAGAATATCATAAGCACACAGGAAATTTCAGTTGATATACATTAGTTGAAATTAATACTAACTTTTCCTTTTGCACTTTGAAATACATTCCCTTAAATTTAAGAGAAGTCAATTGTAGCCTCAAAGTGTCTTTCTTCAAAGTTGTTCGTTGCTTTTCTATCAGGTGGATGCTGTTTATGTGGTTTTTCCAGTGCCCTATAGCCTTTATGTCTTTCCTGTTAAGAACATGTGACATGAGGAATGAGAGCAGAGTTCAAATTTGTGGCATTTACTTCCCGTTCCTGAGCAGGTCAACATTCCTCTTTCTTGGAGTTATAATGAATTTGCTTCTATGCTTTCCTGATTGTTCTCATAACTGTAGTACAGTTTAGCAATAATATATGAAATCAGTTGAATTCTAACAATTAAAGAGAAGCATTATTTTTGCTTTTAATATGTTGAGATAGACTTTTATTGATGTGAGTTTCTCCTCCAATCTGTTATTTTGGGACTGTTTTAAACAATGAGAATAGTTTATAATAAAATCTGTTTGGAACCTTGATATGAATCTGTTGTGACAGGTTTAAAATAATCATAAATTATTTCTATTACAACTTGGAATAAGTTGAATATTTTAATCTAATTGCCACATCTAGACTAATTTAAAAGTAATTATTTCATTCGTATTCAAAGCATGATCATGACATGTAAATGAAATGTATTTCACAAAACTATTATTAGAGTTACTTGAATAACTTCAAAGAATTTGAGAAGCATCTAATTTTCTAGAATCCATCAGAAAATCTTAAGTAACTGAATTCGAATAGAGTTATCTTAAAGAACACTTCTCTTTCTCATCTACTTAAAACTACAAAAAGTCAAACAGTATCTTTAATGATAATGGCCTGACTTATCCAATCTTAAGGTCATTATTCAGAAATAATCAAATTTTCTCAATAGATCAGAGAAGGTCAATGTTATTCATGAGAGAGTAATCACCCACTCTTTAAAATTCTCCATGTGTAGGAAAATTTAAAACTTTGATATTCACTATGCAAGTTAATATTCATATCACAACATGTTATAAAGTGCCTACATAATTATTAGTGCTAGAAAATGTATTTTTGTTTCTTCATAAATAAAATAATTGTCAGCATATGATAAAATAGTCTTTACTTCATGAAGGTGACCCATTGTTTTCTACATCATACAGCAGAAATTAATTTTAGTTTCTCTTTTCATGTACTTATCTTAGGCAAACCAGACTTTTTTTCTGAAGAATTGCATATGTCTTTCATCTTTGCTGATTTTCAAAAATTACCATAGATGCATGGTCATATTGTAGCAAATTGTGAAATTTTAGTTTACAAGAAAAGTTGGAGCTGTAAATTCTATCTTAAATTTCATTGCTGATTTGTTGGGCAATTTCTGAGGAACCAGTTTAATTCTCTTAACAAACAAAACTGAAGGGATTGCTTTCCATTTGTGACACCATTCTCTATACACATCAAGTATTCTCTGTCTATACTTTACATTGCATTTTGCAATTTTCTTCTATGATAAGCATCAAAATTCAACATCATTTTTGTATTATTTATTTATGTTTATCTATGAGAGCATAGGACATGACTGTGGGAACCATGAGGGTCTTGCTAACAGATGTAAACCAAGTTATTCAAAGAATAGTTAATAAATAAATTAAAGATGAAATTTTTATAGACTTGTTATAAGAATCTTCCATCCTAATGACATTTTAAATTATTTTTTAACCTTTACATCATTTACCTTTTTATGGAACCCCTTATTATTTTAGACTAATCCTAGATTTACGTAAAAGTTGAGAAGATAGTAGGGAGGGATCTCATACTTCCCTACTATTGATATCTTACATTGAAGTGGTAGGTTTGTTACAATTAATGTACCAATATTAGCCATTATTATTATTGACTACAGTTCATAGTTTACTCGTACTTCCTTAGTTTTTACCTAATGCTTTTTCCCCCTTCTAATACACCAGTCAGGATGCCACATTGCATTTACTTGTCATATACACACAGGCTGTGTGACTGCTTCTCAAGCTTTTCTTGATTTTGATGATCTTGTTAGCTTTGAGAAGTACTGGCCAGGTAATTTAGAGATTCCCCCATTATTGAAATTAATATCATGCTATTCTCATATGACTGAAGTTATGGGGTATTGGGACAAAGATCACAGTATATTGTCATTGCATCATGTCTTTGATGCATGTGATCCACATGACATGTGACTGCTGATGTGACCTTAATCACCTTAGAGGTAGTGTTTGTCAGGTTTCTCTACTGTAACAATTCGTTTTTTCCCCTTTCCATACTGTACTGTTAGGAAGGAAGTCACTATGTATAGCTCACACCTAAGAAGCAGGGATTTATCTCCCTCCTTATCAGTAAATGCTTCTTGATATTTATTTTATACTCTAGGCTATAATCCAATGTTAATTAATTTTTTTATTCAAATTGTTCCAGCTTTGGCTCTTGGGAGTTCTTTTCCTTTGGTTTCTATTCTCTTTTGACATCAGTGTGTAGTACATTTAGCACTGGATCTACAAGACCTTCCAGGATCATCTTTTATACTTCTTGCCTCATTACCAACATGAGCCACCATTGATACAAGGAGCCCTTTTATTGCAGAATGATAATAGAAACCAAGATCCGTGAGGTATGGTTGTTGCTACTGGGGTATCACTTATTTTAGGCCATGTCTGCTGACAAAAACAGAAATACATGTGAATACTAACCTGTGTGCCTACACATTTATGTAAATATGTCTGTATGTAAATCTGTACTTGTATTAAGCCAACCCTGAGCTCATACTGATGCTTCTACTCCTTTACCACATGGTTTGTGCCTTATCCCCTTGCTAATCTATAAATTCCCACTCTCAGTAAGAAACCTGGCTTCCACCATCTGCCATCCATTTACTTCTTTGAAAGAAGTATAAATAGGTAGAAATATTGAATCCTTAATCCATACTCCTGTGCTAAACTACTACATCAATTAGAGTAACATATTTGTGCCCATCCTTTTGTCCTGAGTTTTACAGACTCCAATTCTGCTGAGATAACATATTTCCCTCAACCCCCTTTGTGAGATCGTTTCATAGATTGGTAGTACAGCTAGGTTATTGCCAAAGCCTTCCTTCCTTCCTGGAATTCCCTTGAGCTACTAAATGATTTCCTACATTTGTTTAAATTAAGACTCACTCTTAGTGCTGTATATTTCTATAGATTTTGACAAATGGTCCATAATAATATTATGAAAAATAATTTACTACTCAATAAATTTTTTTTTACTATTTGTTTTAGCCATTTGTCCCTCTTTTCCTGTTCCTTCCTCATTGGCAGCCACTATTGTCTTCAGAGTTTTTCTTTTGCAGATGTCATATTGAAATCATTGCTTTTCAGGCTGCCTGTTTTATACAGCAATGCTGATTTAGGTTTCCTCCATTTCTTTCTATCATAGTCCATTGTGGAGATGCATCATACTTTCTTAATCCAATTGAGGGACATCTTGGTTGCTTCCAGTATTGGGGTAGTCAGATTCTAGGGGCTGCTATAACAAAATGTCACAAACTAGGTGGCCTGAAACAACCAAAACTTATTCTCTCAGTTCGGGACACTAGAAGTCTGAAATCATAGTGCTAGTAGGGCCTTGCTTCCTCTGCATCTCTATCTGGATGCTGATTTGCCTTTTCCTAGCTTCTGGTAGTGACCTTTAGTCCTTGGTCTTCTTAGCTAGAAGCTCATCCCAACAATCTCTTCCTTTATCACCGCTTGGAGTGCTCCATTTATACTGTCTCTTTTCCTCTTTTTATCAGGAGACTATACTGTTAGATGAAGGTCTACTCTAATGATTCCATTTTAACCTTATTGTATCTACAAAGATTCTATTTACAAATAAGATCACATTCACATATCTGTTGCCCCCTCTTCTTTATACTATCCCAACCTTCTATAAGTTTGACCTTCCACTTTTCAGTAAGTGTGCAGAATTTTTTCCTACAAGATTTTGCCCTATGTTATTTACATTTAGTCTGGTTCATACAGAGTGGCACTACAATTGTCTATCAATGTATTTTCATGGGACAAGAAGCTTAGATCTCTTCCCCTAATGAATGGTCAATACTGTAACCTACTTTTTCTCACAAATTATACAATCATTAGCTGGGATACTAGATTACTAGATCTCTCATTATCAATTCAAAACACTGACTATAATGACATATTATATTATGTTGATTAATATAATGTCATCTTTTATTTTCCTTTAATATTTTTGCCATGCCAGTGAAATTTGAAAAACATGATACTGAGGCATTTAGTAATAGTCCCTATATTGGTACTGCTGACACCTTTTATCATCTTCTAGAGTTTCCTTCCTTATTTAATCAAAAGTAGTAACTCCTCTGACATTTCATAGCAATGTGTTGAATTGCCTTTTATTTCCTAATTTTCTTTTTGTTCTCAGAAAATTTCCATTGAAAGAAAATTCAAGGTGGGTACTTAATGTAACAACAATGTGGGCACAACATAAGAAAAGACATAGTGGCAGGAATGAGCATGACTATTTAGGGGTGAGTGATTTGACTAGAGTAGAAATTTTATTGGTTCTAGAGGGAAACTGAGGTAATGTTAGTTATCCTTAGCCTCAAGATAGTATAATTAATAAAATTTACTGTTTATTCAATCATTTCTTCAGTTACTGACTTATTCAGCAAGTACTTATTGAGCTGTAAGTTTACATGTCTGACACTATTCTAGGGTCTGAAAAGTAATGAACAAAATATCTCAATCTCTGATTTAAATAAGTAAAATATTTAATTGTTAGCCAGTGATCAGTGTTATGAAGAAAAGCAAATTATGAGAAAGAACATATAAACCATAAGAATATCTCAGTGAATAATATTTTGACAGGAATAATAGTAAGTAAAGATCCTGAGGCAGGAGTATGCCTATAGTATATGAAATACTGAAAGGTTTCCAACAAAACCAGAGTGGTTTGAGTAAAACAGAACATACTGGACAGGTGTCAGTGGTTTTACTATCAGTTTCTCTAATAATTTCTATGATTGTACACAGTAGCTATTATTGAGCCCATTAAGACCCAAAAGATAGCTTAAGGGATACTCAAAACCTAGCTATAAGGCAATACAACAGATGTATTGATCAGGTTCTAAGCTTCATACCAACTCACAAAAACCAAAGATAAACTAAGGAAATTTGCAAGCCAATTATTAAAGCATGGTCAGTTTAAAAACATCCCTGGTGGATGTGACTGGAAACACTATAAATCAGGGCTTTGGGGAAAACTTTTAGGAAATAAAATGAATCCAGGCTGGAGCGGTGGCACAGGGGTTATGGCGCTTGCCTGGCATGCATGAGAACATGGTTGAAACCTCAGCACCATGTACAGAATGAAGTGTTGGAGCAACAAAGGTCACATGAACAACTAAATACATTTTATTCTCTCTTTCTCTCTCTCTTTAAAAATAATGAGTGCTGTATAACCAAGTACCTCTCCAAATGAATAATGCCTAGAATTTCAAGTGACATCCTGCTCTTGTAACTAAAATCTGCAGAGGCAAAGATTGCTGATATGTAACCTAGATTAACCTTGCTGTATAATCTTTTTGGCTTTCCCACCTCATTGTTCTGATAATTCCCAGATGGATGATTCTTTTCTCTAAATACAGAATTCTTTGAAACTTTTAAATAAGTATACTTTGGGAAAATTGGTGAGAACAGGGGACTAATGAGGTTGTTAATGGCTCAATCTCAGCACAGTTCAGTTTGCTTAGGACAGAGACCAGTCACTATGCAAGTCATCATGTCTGGTCAGATGGTCTCTAATTGGCCACTTTCAAAGACAGAAAATGAAATTAGCTGCTAGCAAATCAAGCATCACTACTAGAAAAATGAACTGTGGGTTAGCAGTAGCAGCAATAGCTTTTTTCATAGAAGTAATGTATTAATATGATTTTATGTTTAAATAAATTTAGTTATCTGTTATCCATTCCATTAATGTTGTCAAAGAACAGATATTTACAAATATTTATATTCAGCATCAGTATTTAAGTACTGGGGTTTGAACCCAGGGGTGCTTAACTACTGAGCCACATCCTCAGCCATTTTTATTTTTTATTTTGAGACAGGGTCTTGCTGCGTTGCTTGGGGGCCTCACTAAGTTGCTAAGGCTGGCCTTGAACTCTTGATCTTCCTGACTCAGCATCCTGAGTCACTGGGATTACAGGTGTGCACCACTGCACCTAGAGTCAGCATCAAATTTTAAGTAAGGAGGGACAGTAAATTCAGATTTTGACTGTGGCCCACCCTTAGTTGTGCATCCACAAATGGACCTTCAAACTCTAGGACTCTAATTTATTACTCATAACAGGAAGAGGTTAGATTATATAATTACTAAGTTTCCTTCAAGTTCTACATTTTATAATTTTGAGATTATTCTAAGAAGTTGAATCATAGACACCAATGAGTGAAGTGTAGTATCTTTAATGACCTAACCTGTATGAGCCAGCTTTCACTAGGTTTCAGTACAACATACAAATGCAACTTCTTGGTTTGTCTTCGTTCCAATGCATACCACATACAGGTTGGCTTTAAAACTATTTTATCATCTTCATTTCTGTAGATTGTTTGTGCCCTTCACCCCAAAATTCATACGCTGAAATACCAATTCCCAACATAATGATAGTATAAAGTGGAGACTTCCCTAGGTGATTAGATCCTGATGGCAAATCCCTCATGAATGGGATCAGCAGCCTTATAAAGGGATTTCTAAGAGATTCCTTGCCCCTTCCACCATGTCAGCTCAGGGCAAAAAGATGGCTGGCTAGCAGGAAGTGGGACCTCTTTAGGGACCAAATGAAAATTCTGCTGGCACTGTGATTTAGGAATTTTCAACTTCCAGAACTGTGAGAAAGAAATTTCGCTGGTTCCTAATCCCCTCAGGCTGTGGTAGTTTACTGCAGCAGTTGGAACAGACTAAGACATACATTGTTGTACAGTAGCTGAAGGGGCAATTACATTTTTGAGAATGCTGTTTCCAAGGCAGAAGGAAAAGAGTGATGGCAGAACCATTCAATTGCTCTGAAATATTTAGCTCAGATGAGATATGTGTCACTTTGGCTTACAGTTCATTAACCAAAACAGGTCATGTGGCTAAGCCTGATGTCAAGGGACCAGTGATGAATTAAGATAGGAAATATTAGGAACAAATAATATTGTCTGCTCCATCATTTCTCTTATTTCCAACTTTTAGAGGTCAGTTTCTAAGCAAATTCATTTAAGTAAGCATTAAAGATGTATATTAGAGTTGGGCATGAAGACACCTGCCTATAATACCAGTGGCTCAGTAGTCTGAGGGAGGGGAACCACAAGCCACAAGCTCAATGTCAGTCTCAGCAACTTAGCAAGACCCTATCTCAAAAAAAAGGGGGGGGTAGGGGCTGTGGATGTAGCTCAGTGATAAAGCACCTCTGGGTTCAATTCCTACTACCAAATAAAATAAACAAATAAATAAGTGTGTACATTAGAAATTTAGGGGACATTGACCAAGATTTTATTTCAACACCTGCATATTAAGCAGTTATGTGAGCAAAGTATTGACTATTTAAAGACCACATTCTCCAAGCATATATTATAGTGGGGAAGACATATGTGTGAAGCCTCTTCATACATTGTTATCCATAAGACAAATAACACTCATTTTAGATATAGAGATTGAAATTTTATTGAAAAATATAAAACTAGTCTTGTTACAGGATGAAAGAGTTTCTGAAAGAAAGTATAATCAAACTTGCTTTGAAATTATTAGCTATAATACAATTAATTAATAGTTCAAGGTGAAGGTCAACTCACATTTGTGAAGTTAGCAAATCCAGTTTGTAGATTAGAAATTCCTATTTCTCTCCAATCTAACTGCATTTACTACAGACTTGGTCAGGAAACAGAAGGCAAAATGCACAACTTTATATTTTAGGTATTAATACCTAGAAATGACATCAAATACTTTATTAAGAGAAGACATTCAGCATTTCATGGACCAAGATCCTGAAGAGAAGACTATCCTGCTTACTATGGTACTTTTTCCATGGTGCCCTACAGTAATTATAAAATAATTAAAGAATTAATTTTGCTATAAACTTAAATGATTATAGAAATTCTATTCTTTTCACTAACTTTGTTATATGCAATTTCTTTCATTTTCTGGCCTCCTTTTTGCAACCCCCCGTATGGAACACTGAAGACAGGCAATGTATGTGTTGTTTAATTTTTTGCACAGTCACTGAAAGTAGCAGATGAGCTGTTAGAAGTGCTTGAACTTCAGAATAGCACCACACATGGGATCATGTTTGCTCATGCAACTGGATCTTTCTCTAAACTTGGAAGATCAAGAAGAGACACAATTGTGTCCATTCTGAGGGACTCCAGGGCAATAGTGAGTATAATGTACTGCCCCTGCCCTTTTATTCTCCTACTCCTTGTGTTTGGAGATAATATTTTATTTTGATTTTTTAAAGATTTTCTTGGCTGAAAGATACAACTAAATACTGTTCCCTGTCTTCTCTTTGTCAAACATTATGCTGAGTGCTTTTTTACACAATTTTTGTCATTAAATTCAAAGCTTATGATAAAGATAGTCCTATTTACATTTTACAGAGGAATGTAATGTTTCAAAATAACAAGGCAATAAATTATTGATTACCTAATTTTTTTGTTTAATCTGGGTAGTTTTTACACAGGCATATTATATGATCAGAATTTGGAATTATTAATTTCACTATTCACAGAACCTTCTAATCCTTGGTAAATTGGATGATCTAGAACATTGGTCCCTTTTAATTAGCCTTTTAATATAGCATGAGAGCTCTATACCAATTTTTTGTGTTATAAAGTGAAGCATGAATTTAAATATAATTGGAAATTATGTTTATAATTAAAAAGCATAATCAGAAAATATAAGAGAGAAAGATACAATGGGAAGATGATCAAGTTTGAAAATAGGTTCTGCCCATAAACAATGATCTGTTATGCAAAGTATAAGAAATAAAGGTATTAAAGACTATTTATCATGTATTCCAGTACCAGCTGCATGTGCTACAGGTGTGCTTTCAAATATCAACATATTTTATACCCTCCAAGGAAATTTTTGTGTTGTTGATGACAGAATTTCAAAGACCCATAAGCTTTGGGGATACACTGGCTTTTAACAGTTCAGATAGTATAACAAACACAGAAGTTAAAAAGCACATTTCTCAAAGCATCATTTTCCTCTAATAGGTAATTACACAAACTGAAATTGCTTTGATTACAGATTGTTACAAAAATATGTCTTGTTAATTCTTAAAGTTGCTGTCCTGCCATTGGTATACTTACTTTTCAAATGAAAGATAGTGTATGGTATGCCCTTTCTCTAGGAGGCATTTCATTGTTAATCTTTCAAAACTTTTGTATTTATTGGTAAAGACTCAAAATTTCCTTCTTTAATTTCATATGCTCTTGCTGTTTATGATATATATCTATATCTGATTATGTATATATTTAAGAATATTTTATGAAGTATCCCAGTCAGTGAGGTTCTGTGTACAGTAATGGCTTGCAAAATTTGATGTACAACATAAACGTATGGGGGTAATTTAAGTGATGGATTTCTGGGCTTCAACTCCAGATGTTATTATTTAATTACTCTTGGGTGGAACCTGGGAATCAGTTTTTATAAAAACAAGTCTCATGATTCTGATGACTATCATTTACAGAACAGATCTTAGGAGACATGAATTCATAGTTTGAGAGTTCATAGAGTAACAATTCTCAAAGCACAACAAAGAGCGGTGTGCTGGCAGAAGAGCAGGTGGAGAGAGGGATAACAGGAGTGAGAAAAAGCCATCCCAGAAGCCGATGTCATTCCTCCACGAATTACCCATTTAACGCATGAGTTCTTCTGGAGGAAACTGCAACAGGTAAAATCCAAGGTGGTCATCCATGTTTTGGCTTTTCCTCTGGATAACAAAGTTTATATCCATTGATTGCTAATGTTTTGATAATGTTTCCCTCAACTGTATTTCTATATACTTCTAATAATAAAAAAAAAAGAAAAGAAAAAGGTAAGAAGCAACCAACAGCGTAGTGCTTCTGGGACCCATCAACAGAAGAAGGAAGTAGTGGGAGGTAATGTCAGATAAGGGGCAAGGGCAGCAACCATATAAGAAAAGGCTTTAAATGCCATAGTGTTCTCTTATAGTAACCTTCTAGTCAGTTTCCTGAATATTTTCACATCATGACCATGAAAGGATAATATAGCACACCATGCTTGCTCATGTACTCAGTACTACTGACAACCAGAGGTGACTGCCTGGTCACCTGATGTGTTTTAAGTTGCTCTCTTAAATGCCATTATATAGCAGGGAAAGTCACAGATGGACTCTTAAATAAGAACACTGACATGCTCAAACTTGACCACATTGAAGATGGATCAAGGAAGGGCAAGGCTGTTGGTAGAGAGACTGAGTGTGATATAATGGGAACCTCAGTGTATTCACAGTGAGGGAGACGATAGAGGGGTGAACTTAGGATATTTAGGAGGGAAAATCAAATTAGTGTTTGCTAAGAAATGGGTGAGAGGGAAAGGAAATACAGTGAAGGATAATGTCCAGGTTTTTAGTTTATGCATTTATATAATTATATGACATTATTTAAACTAATGCAAAAAATGCACAATGAATCTGTACAATTTACATGGATAATTTTGAAATATTAGTAGGACATTCAGGTAAAGATGTCCATCAAGCAGTTGGAGATACCCCTCTAAAGTTCAAAGAAGAAACCCAATTGGGAGACAGAGAATAGAATCCTCACTCATTCTGTAAGTTTTATTGAGCCCATCCTATGGAGTAGGATAGGAACAGGGAACACACACAAAAAAATCTAAATAAGTTCCACACATATTCTTACATTATAGATCAAAAATTTCAATATGAATGCTAATACACATTTACCTCCAGGTCAAACATTTGAAAATGAGTGCAAAGATTATCAAGGTAAGGCAGCTACAACATTATAGTGTAATGCTGTAATGGTGAAATAATAGAACTAATCTTAATGATATCAATTACATTTGTATATGCTATGGTTTGGATAAGTATCTTCCAAAGATCTATGTGTTAATGGCTTTTTCCCCAGCCTTTGATTCTATTGGCAGATGTTGGAACATTTAAGAGGGGGCACGTTGGTGACAGATCATGGGGCAGGGGACATTTTCTTGAAGGGGATCTTGTCTCTGCTTCATGGCTTCCATGAGATAAACAGGTCTCTAACGCTACACTCTTATGCCATGATTTACAGAGGCCAAAAGCAACAGGGAAAAGCAACTATGGACTGAATTTTCTGAAACCATGAGCCAAAATAAATTTTTCCTCTCCTTCTAAGTTGATTTATTGTAGGCATTTTTATAACAGCAACAAAAAGATGACTAACAGCATATTTGTACTAAGAAATTTTTTTAAAATTTCATTAAGGAGTTATTGTACAACCATAGATGCATATGTAGTAACAATATGATATGCCCCTGATATGAGAATCACCCCCACAACACACACACCCTAGTTTCTTGACTCTTCTACATTCTCCCCATAACAGATATAAATGTCTTTATATTAAAACATAAATTGTGTTCCCTTATGTTTTACTATTCAGAGTTGCTTTTAAAGAAATAAACACAACCAAGGAATTAAAAGCAAATTAGGGCAATTAAAATATTTTCTAAGGTATTTTAAGAAACAAAAAATTCCAAATATAATTCACAGAAGAAGTTATCAAAGATGCTTTTGCTCCATTTTTATGTCCTCAGTCTCTTTCACTGCTTAAAGTCCAGACTCTCAACCTCCCTAAAGATGCTATCTCATGAAGTCCTCATAGATTCTTCTTTTTCTCCCTTGTAGAAATAAATTTCTGCTCTTTCTTTCATAACTCCCATGTACCAGATTCCCAAATTCCACTTATTTCTTTCCCATTAGCTTGACCCTTTGTATTAACAGTCCAGGAGCAAAGCTATCAATGATAAAATTTTTCATATAGGTTAGTGGATCCAACAAAGTAAAAAATGTACTTTAGTAGACACGGAAGGGGGAAAATGTCAGCAGTCATTTGTTCAGAGCCTTGTGTGTCCCCCAAATAGTTAAGTGAAGAAATAAATCACACTAGGATGTTATTATGAAATTTGTGGTGTAAAAAATTGCAGGCAATGAAGGAAAAATTCTGGAGGGAAATATCCTAGAGTAGCAACTATTGTTGCATCAGATTACAAAGTTTAATTATGTTTTTCTTAATATTGCAGTAGGCTTTATATTTTTGATAAGTAAGTAAAGTATCTTTAATAATCATAGTTCAGGGAATAGAGTGGTGGCTCAGCAGTTATGGCGCTTGCCTGGCATGCGCAAGTACATGGGTTCAAAGCCCAGCACCCATGTACGCAGCTGCATGTTGAAGCAACGATAGCCATGTGAAAAACCTCAATGAAAATTGATTTTCTCTTTCTCGCTCTCTCTCACTGTGCTTCTCTCTTAAAAAAATAATAATCATAGCTCAAAATATTATTTCTATTTAAATAAATTTATTATAAAATAATTTAGATGTTCTAACAACACACTTTAAGTCACAGGGCTTCTGCTAATAGAAGTTTTGTATAGAAAAAATATTAAGGATATATTTGCTGTTGTTCAGATGCTAAAAATTTATACTTATTAGAAAGGAATTCATTAAAAATATGTGAGATGGCAGCGGCGGTGGTCACAGTGGCCGATGCCCAGCAATGCTCACCAACAAATCTCTCCCTGGACACAGGACATCAACGGTGAGAGAAGTGCTATGCTTCATGGTGGGTGATTTTTCTCCCCTAATTCATTAATATCAAAGGAAGGAAACGTAATAGCACGGAGCCATAAGCAAGTTGGTAGTTACACACCTCCACCAGCTACCCAGCCTATGGGCAGGGAATTAGCCTGGAGGTGAAAAAGCTGTGCATAACTAGTTTAACTCACCCACAGCAGCAGCGAGTGCTCAGCAGAACTTGGGCATGGAAACCCTGCACTCTCAGTCTACGCCAGCTGTGGCAGTGGCCCTGGGAATTTCTTAATACACAGAGACCCTAAATCTGATCATGCGAAGAAATAGGGCAGCACTGCCATCTTGATTTCTCCCAGAGGGCGGTTCGAGACACTCCTTCCTCAAAAGCAAAAACATAAACATCAGCTACAGTGTGAATTAGAGACCTCAGTCTAGAGAAGAGGAAGAGAAGTTCCAAATACTCAGTGTCTTGACTGTCTGCTCTGGGGGCTGTGTGGGCCTGGTAGACTCTCCCTTTTGATCTTGCACCTGCGCTTGGAAGCTTTCTGTGCACCCCCTTACACACCTGAGCTGCAGGAGGAGTCTATGAGCACCACTCTACTCAATAGGGCCTAGTCAGCTGCAGGTACAACAGACACTACCTGAAACTCTCAGACAAGGCAATGAGTAGCATCAGCCTCAGGGACTTATGAACAAAAGTCATAAAAAAAAGAGACAGCCTGGTTTCAGAGCTTTCCCCCACTTTCAGACCCTGATTTCTGTGTACAGACAAGATCCCATAGGTCCTGACTTCTCCAAGTGTGACTGGACTTCCATGCCCACTAGTGGTTGCATTTGAGACCTCCACAAACATTGGTCTAGCTGGGCTGGTGTCTCCTTCATACCTGCCACCCCTTGCTGGGGCTGTGACTGCCCCACGCATCATCTCTTGGGGCCACAGAAGACCACAAGACACCTAAGAGTGGGGCAATAAGTGATCACGGGGTAGCTCAGTCCAGGTTGGCTACTCTCCTTGTAACAATAAGAGTCTCACACAGCTACTCCAGGATCCACAAGACTCCCAGGGGCTTCTGGGTCCCCGCCTGAAGAGAGATAGGAGTTTGGGTAGGCAGACACTAATCTACCCAAGAGGGTAACTTGGGTAGCTTTGATGTCTGCTCTCACAGGAAACGGAAGGTCATTGTTTGCAATCCCACTAGAGAAGAAATATACCAGGAGGCCTCCTGGGAATCTCACTGTCAGCTGAGATGACCAAATCTCATTCCCTCCAACAGACTCAACTGGGAAGTGACACCATCTAGAAGTCACCTATGAGCACATCCCCCCCATGGTACATATAGACCTTGGCGGTAATAATTCAGAACATTCCCAGCTCCTTTTGATTTTTCTTTTTTGCTATTGTTATTGCTGAAATTCATGTTCCTGGATGTATGAATTTTTGTTTGTATGTCAGTGTGGTTGGCTTTTACTGTCACTCTGGCTTCTTGGGTTTGACTGCTGTATCCATATTGTTGGGGTCCAACCTGGGGTAGACTTCGTTATAGCAAACTAGTTCTCTATCTCCTTGGGTTGAAGAGTCCTCCACTCTATATTAACTCCTTCTTTTTACTCTGTCAATTCTTAAGCTGCGTTCTGTTCTCTTTCATTCTCTCTCAAAATCTTTACCCCACTCTCATCCCATTTCTATCTTTTCCTTATTCTTAATAGAACAGCGTACATCACTCTACTACCTTGTAACTCTATATCCCAAGTCACAAGTTCCACACTGCCTTCCTACCTCATTTCATCTGCTCTCTAGACATTTTTTTCTGCTAAAGTAAAGAGAACTTCATACTTGATAATGGGTGTTTGCTCAATATCTAAACATAGTGTGAGAGTTCTCATGGAAGAAAACTGCTAATCCAATTTCTCCTATAGTAGATAATGAATACTCTATCCACTACAGTTGTCATTGTCTGGTGTATGCATTGGCTGCACTTATTGACTTCTACCCCCACCCCTGGAGATATTGGAAAACCTAAAGATTCACAATACTTCACTGACTGGAATGGCAGCCATTGAACTGTGCTACACAAATTGTTCCCCAGCCCAATTAACCAAAGAGATAAGAAGCTCTAATTCCATCAACAAGCCCCCAAGAGAATTATTCATGAGTGGACTTCAAGCCACACTCCCTGTAACCGAAAATGAGGAAAAAGGGAAATAAGTCCCCACCTCATCTTCAGCTCCTCATCCAAGGAGTCCATGGCTGGTGTCCTGGATGGAAACCTAAAAATATGTATCAACAATTTGATTAGAAATTCAATCAAAGTATTGAAAGAAGATCTAAGGAAAGAGATAAGGCAGAAATTTCAGGAGATGAGAAATGACATATATAAAAAGATAAGAGAGCAATTTCAGGAGATGAGAGACCACATATATAAAGAGATAGACATCCTGAAAAGAGATGTAGAAGAGTTCTCAGAAATGAAAAATACTGTAAATCAAATCATAAACTTATTGGAAGATACTAACACTAGAGTAAACACAATAGAAAATAGAACCTCGGCTCTATTGTGTTTACTCTAGTGTTAGTATGAACATCAAATAACAAAGACAGGCTGAGCAACATTGAGTTCAAGGAGGACAGACAAGAAAAGAAACTTATTGTACATGATCAGAACTTCCAAGTAGTATTTGACAAGATGAGAAGAAATAACATAAGAGTAATTGGAATTAAAGAAAATATTGAATGACAAGGGGCATTAAGAACCTTCTAAGTGAAATTGCCAAGGAGAATTTTCCCCATATCAGAATTGACCCAGAATACCAAATTAAAGATGCCTATAGGACACCAAACACACCTAAACAAATGAGAAATTCACCAAGACACATCATCTATAAAATGAATAACAGAGAAATTAATAAAGGAGAGAATCCTAAAAGCAGCTAGGGAAAATCACCAAATCACATTCAGAGGCAGACCAATTAGGATCACTATGGATTTCTCAGATGAGACAATAAAGGCCAGGAGAGCATAGAATGATATTTTTCAAACTTTGAAAGAAAATAATTTTCAGCCAAAGATAATATAGCCTGCAAAACTCAGTTTTAAATGTGACAGGGAAATTAAATACTTCAATGATAAATTGAAGCTAGAAAGATACATGAACACAAAGCCTGCACTACAGAATATTCTTAAGGACAAACTTCATGCAGAGGAACATGCTACCAACTCCAAAAACCATTAAACAAAAGAAATTCAATAAACATATTACACACCAAAAGATATCCAAGATGGTGCAAATCACAGCAATAGTCACAATGTCAGGGACACATATTCCCATATCTGTTCTAACTCTGAATGTGAATGGACTCAGTGCCCCAATTAAAAGACACAGACTGGCTTACTGGATCAAAAAACCAAAATCCAACAATATGCTACCTACAGGAGATACACCTCAGAATCAAAAATAGACACAGACTGAAGATGGAAGGTTGGTGAAATGTCTACCAGGCTTATGACCTGAAAAAACAAGCTGGCATTGCAAACCTAATATGCAAAAAAGCTAATTTTGACCAAAAACTAGACAGAAAGGACAAAGAAGGTCTTATATCACTATATTATAGTTAAAGAAACAATTCCTCAGGAAGACATAATGATAATTAATATTTATACTTCAATTACAACCCTCCCAAATTTGATAATCTGGAAGAAATGGACAAATATCTGGCCACATAGGTCATTCCCAAATTAACCCCAGAGGTCATGGAGAATCTAAACCAACCAATCTTGCGTAGTAAAAATCAAATTAGCAATCAAAGGCCTTCCAAAAAAGAAAACTACAGACCAATTTCCCTGATGAACATAGACACTAAAATCCTTAATAAAATTCTAGCTATCCAGATCCAAAAATACATTAAAAATATAATGCATCATGATCAAGTGGGTTTCACTCCAGGAAAGCAGGGCTGGTTCAACATAGGCAAATCAATAAATGTAATTCATCATTTAAACAGAAATAAAATAAAAGTCATATGATCATCTCAATTGATGCAGAAAAGGCCTTTAATAAAGTTCAACACCCATTTATGATCAAAGGTTTGGAGAAAATAGGGATCAAAGGAAGACACTTTAATTCTGTGAGAGCCATCTATGACACATCCATAGCCAACATTATGCTCAATGGAGAAAGACAGAAAGCATTTCCACTGAATACAAGGACAAGACAAGGTTGTTCACTTTCACCACTCATTCAATTTAGTCCTTGAAACCCTAGCCAGATTTATCAAACAAGAGAAGGAAATCAAAGGAATTCAAATAGAAAAACAGGAAGTCAAGCTATCTCTATTCACTAATGACATGGTCTTGTACCTAGAAGACCCAATAAGCTCTACCAGAAGACTCCTAGTGCTTATAAATGATTTCAGCAAAGTGGCTGGTTATAAGATTAGCACTCATAAGTCAAGAGAGAACTGACAAAATTGAAGAAAATCTTTGCCAGCTATATCTCAGCTAGAGGGCTAGTATCCAGAATATACAAAAAACTCAAAAGTCTGATCACCAAACCCACATATAATCCAATCAATAAATGGGGCTAGGGAGCTAAATAAAAACTTCTCAATGGAGGAAGTCCAAAAGCCCATAAATATATGAGAAAATGTTCTACATTATTAGCAGTCAGAGAAATGCAAATCAAAACGTCACTGAGTTTCCACCTCACTCCTGTCAGAGTGGCAAGAATGATGAATACAAAAACTGACAGATGCTAGAGGAGCTGTAGGAAGAGAGCAACACTGTCACATTGTCGGTGGGACTGCAAACTGGTACAGCCACTCAGGAAAACAGTGTGGAGACTCCTCCTCAAAAAATTAGGGCTGGTACCACCTTATGACCCAATTATCCCTCTTCTGGGTATTTTCCCAAAAGAGCTAGAATCATCATACTACAGAGATACAGATACATCAAAGTTTTTAGTAGTTTAATTTACTATATTGCTAGACTATGGAACCAACCCAGATGCCCCTCACTGGATGAGTGGATACAAAAACTGTGGTATATATGTACAATGGAATTTTACTCTGCTTTTAGAGACAATGAAATCATGGCATTTGCTGCCAAATGGATGGAGATGGAAAAAATTATCCTGAGCAAAATATCCCAAACTCAGAGACTCAAGGGTCAAATGTTTTCTTTCATATGTGGAATCTAGAATACAATCAGAAACAGATTGAAAGTTGGCTAAGATAATAATAACCTCAACATGGGTGAATATTTTACATGAGCAGGGGGAACCTTGCGTAGGATGCTGCAGGATGAAGGGAGGGTTTCAGGGAGAGGGGGAGGGAATAGGAGGGATATAAGGCTGCTGGAGGGAGGGAGTATGGGGATATCAATCAAGTGGGGAAACTTCATCTTCCATGTGAAGCCCAACTAACACGGGGTAAAGTAGGGATAAACATGGAATTGGGAGCAGGGGAACCCAAAACAGGGAGACCATGGAATGGCATCAGCCTTGGCTTGCTCTGGTATTATGCATTTGTTCATGGTTGTATGGCAACAGTTCCTTCCTAAATGTAAGACTGTCTTGAACAAATAAAAAATTTAAAAAATATGCAAGAAATGAGAATGTTTATTTCCATTTTTTTTGAAGAGAGAGGAACAGTGAGAGAGAGAAAAAATAATCAATTTTATTTAGTTTTTCATGTGGCTTTTACTCCTTCCACACTTCTTTGTGGTGCTGGGGTTTGAATCCATGTCCTCACACATGCCAGATAAGCACTGTAACCACTGAGTCACCTCTCCAGCCCTGTTTATTTCAGTTTTAAGCTGTGTGACTTTAAACCATCTTACTTAAACTCTGGAGTTACGTGCTCATCTCCAGAATGGGAATGGTGATTATTTCCAACTGCATCGTAGTGTTGTAATAACTAAATAATATACATGCAATAATCTATCAGGTCTTAGCTTCAGATTGATAATTAAATTTAAGAGTCACAGTAGGCTTCATCAAGCACCAAGTTTACTTATCTTTAAGAAATTTATAGAGAAGCATCAAATTATTTGTAGCAACAACCAACAGATGTCTCCAGTCTCCAGGTCCAGCCTTGGATGTCCCAGTTATTCTGCACATGGAATGTGTATAGACATAAGGAATAAAGTTGATTGGATAGTTTAGCTCAAAAAAAGCATCAGCTTTGAGGTTCCTTCAGGTTTTGTATGAAACCATATGTATGTAACCGATTAGTCACATTTAATTAGTTTTATGTGATTAGCTCCATTTCTCCAGGGCAGGCTCCATTTCATTAGTTTCCAATTATTCATTAAACAACCTTGACCATGAGTTATATATGCTTAATCTGGTACATGGGTTTCTAATTTATATTGCCTTGATATAGGTAATTTCTTTTTTTATTTCTCAAATAATTTACTTCTGAATCAAAGATCAAAACTTCAGGCATTCTTGAAAATAGAAAGTAACAAAAAGAAAAAGCTGTTAATCATTTTCCTTCTTATAAAATGCTTAGAATAGCAAGCAAATAAAAATTTTTACAGAATAATTTTTTAAAGATTGAAAAAAGTGTTTACTGTACTACTATAGTTGTTCTAAAAAGAGAACAAGGGAATCTATAGCCTGGTTGGAATATCAATTTTTCATTGACAGTTGTTCAAAATGATCATTGTTTAAAGTCTGAGCTTCTTTCTATATCTCTGTCAAAATAATGTTTTCTAATGAAATTAAAACCTATGATGTTGTTCATAATCATATTCTGTTACAGCTCAATGATTATCATAGAAGACTTTAAAACAATTCAGTAAAGGTGGATCAAGGGATCAAGGAAGGCTGTGGTTTTGAGAATCCCTTGCTGAATAGATGGGCAGTGAAGGCTACTGGAGAGTGACCTTGTCACTGGACCATGAAGACTCAATCACAACAACACTGACATTCCCCTTGCTCAGGACATTACCTATATAGTAACTGGTTGAAGGAAGTAGAAAGGGAAGTCTCTGGGTCCTTCAAGGGCATGGCTCATAGGAACACTGCAAGGAAAAGGTAATTGAACTACTTATAATAAATAACTACAAATTTGGGGATCAGAGAGTGAAAGGAGAGATGATAGAGATAGAAATAGAGGAAGAGAGACAGGGATTAGGCAAAAGACAAAAGATTGCAGCCTCTAGAGAAAAGTAACCAGTGAAATGTTATTCTCAGTAAGATATGCTAAAGACTAGGTACAAGAATGTAGAGAATGTAGAATTCTCAATCTCAATTCATCGGTGTTACTGCTTATAAAGGCTCTCTGTCTCCTGAAACCCTCAGTAGGAAGATTTTATTACTTTTATAGTTTGGGGGAATGCAGTAGAAGGAAATAGTAAAACTGAGCAATGAACGGGAGAAGTGTGACTCACATTGGCCTCTGTGCTAAGGTTGAAGTGAGGGAAACAGGAGTTTTTGACAGTCTGGAAGTTTGAGATAGTGACTGACACAGTGAGGGTCACCTGGTGCATGGTGATGCATTCTGTACACAGGTGCAGCACAGGTGGAGAACCAGGAGACAAAGCTCCTTCTTCCGTTTTGACCAGAGGACTGCCAGGGGAAACTCCTGTGTTGATCAGATAATGCAGATACACTTAGATATACTGAAACTTCCTCAATCTTAACTTTTTTTTTTGCATTCTTCCTCTTTCCACATGTTTTATTGGTATACATAATGAAGGGATTTGTTGTTACATATTCATACATGCACACAATAATAAATTTGGCCAATGTCACTTCCCAGCACTTCCTCTCTCCCACTCCTCCCCCTACTTCCTGGCTCCTTTCCTCTACTGATTTCCATTTGATTTTTCATGAGATCCTCCCTCCCACCTTTCTTTCTTTTCCATGCGTGTATCACTGTAGTCTGACTTTAATTCTTCAGGATAAGAAATGGTGCAGCTGAGTCATATGGTGCTTCCATATCCAGCCTTTTGAGGAATTAGTCTTAACTTTTAACAATTACTTGCTAATTTGGATTGTCCTCAGAATGTGAACAAAAATTCCTTTCAATTTTCTTGTGCCTGTTTGTGCCCCTAGACATCTTAGCTGATTTTATGGAGTCATATTATTTCCTCTGATACTGACTTTGAGAAAAGTTTAGGCCTTCTCCTGTGTTTATTGCAGCTCACTACTATTCCTAGATTCTTAGCCCCTTAATGGGTCTTGAATGGAAGGAAAAGCTGTGTTTTGATGCTCCAGGACTGGGCAAAGCAAAGAAAACAAACTGTTTTTTCTTTTCCTTATGAGTCATGTACCTGGCTGTTGTTTTCCAGATAAGAGAGAGAAAACCATCCTCAAAGGACAGAGTTTTTTCCCAATAGCAATAGCAATATCTTCTTTTATTGAGGATCAAATTGGGGACATGTATCTGTACCCTCTGATTCTTACAAAATTTCTATGAGGAATCTTTTATCTATATTAGAAAATTATATAATTATTATCCTAGAAGTTAATGATATAGGTAGGATTAAACTAAAACCTCATGCTATTCCCACTACACCACCTTACATTTCTCAATAGCTACAGATTTTAGATAACTAAACATTTACTAACTAATATTTTAAAATTTTTCTCCTTAAGAATAATGTAACAAATTTTCAACTTTCTGTCCAAACTATCCCAGTTATTAAATGACCTACATACATGTAATGGAACGCAAATTTTCAAGCACCTTTATAGAATATAAAAACATTTTCTTAGAGTTAGTCTTTAGAAATACCATAGGTTATTAATACCTGAAGACCACTAAGTCCTTGAATGCCTTCCAAATACATCATTCATCACTGTGATTTTATGAAGAAATCATTGGTTCTTATTTTTTTGCATTATAATTTTATAAAAGTTTTGCTGGCATCTGTAATTAAATGCAAAACCATACGGACATCAGAATAATGGATATTTAATTTGATTATTTAAGCATTTGTGTCATCTTGCCTCTGGTTCAAGGGTAAAATGAAAATTTTTGAATTCTATTAATTTTCATAGGGTATTGGATATTTATAAAGAAAATCTTCACAACAGAACAGAAAATTCTCAAAGTAAACTGAGGTTGATAGATACATTTAATGTGCAATACATGTGTGCTTTCATGAAATTCCAAATTAATATGTGTATCACATACTCATAGGTCACAGGACAGGTGAAAAGGACAAATAGAATGAATTCGTGGAACACAGCTTATGTTAAAAGCATTAATTGGGAAATAAAATAATATAGCTTAGAAATCAATGTTCCTGCCCTCGGTTGAATACTAAAACATGTGTATCTTCCTTATGTCTTCTTGTTTAATACCCATATATTTATTATTTCATTCATTTTATCTTTTCCATCCAGTTTATTTATGTAACAATTTGTATATCAAAACTTTTCAACATGAGGCCTCTTTCAGTTTTTTTCCTTCAGCATTTCTTATTTTCCATAGTTCTGTCAATTGATGGGAAATGTCCACCCTGAAATATTATGATGCTCTCTTTAGTTCCTGAATGATGATTTATTTTTTAAGATATCATGTCTTTTACATTAGGCCATTTTGTGTGTGTGTGTGTGCGTGTGTGTGTGTGTGTGTGTTAAATTGTGCTCTTACTGTAATTTGTTCCTCTCTAGGTACTCTATTTCCTTTCTGATTTCTCTTTATTTTTATTATCTTCTTCCTTGTCTTCTTCCTCTTCCCACTCCCCCTCCTCCTTTCTCCTCCTCCTCCTCCTCCTCCTCCTTCTTCTTCATCCTTCTCCTTCTCCTCTTTCTTTTTCTTATTTGTCAGTGTATTATAACTATACAAAATAATGAGATCCATTATATTTTAAATTTTATTGACTATGTGCAAAATATTCTGAGCTTCTCTAATCTGAAATTTCATAAGTCTCATGAATTTGGGGAAAATTAAGACATGCATCAGTTTGAATACTATCTTATTTCCAATCTCTTTGTTCTACTTTGTATTCTTTTTAGATAAATATTGGAGCATTTTATTCTAAACTTGATAACTGTTAACCCTATTAACACATTTTTTTCCTTTCAGTTATGTCTAATATGGTCTTAATTTATTGGTTGAGTTTAAATGTCAGTGGTGACATTTCCTTTACAACAGGTCTATTTGCCTTTTAAAATGTACCTACTCCTTTTTATATATCATATTTTGTATTGCAATTTAAATGCCTTTTAAGATAGATAGCTCTATCATATATTTTACATACTGACAGTTGTAGTCATGTATTATATAGATAGTTACATAACTGTAACTATTTATATGTATAGCTATTTTTATTACTTATTATATATGAAGTATAGTTATTTTATCCAGGTATGTAAAATTCATATTTTCAATTTATTATTTCAAGATTAAGAATATTTTTTTAAAAGACAGAGAGAAACAATGAGAGTGAGAAAGAGAGAATCAATCCTTATTTAGTTTTGCATGAGGCTTATGTTGCCCTGACGTTTAGTTGTGTACGTGGTGCTGGGGTTCCAACCTGCATCCTTGCACATGCCAGGCAAGTGCCGTAACCACCAAGCCACCACTCCAGCCCCAAGATTAAGAATTTATTCTCCTTTATATTGCTTCTGCTAACTCATTGCTTTTTTTATATCTTGTACTGGGAAACTTTCTTCAAAAGTTTTTTTAGAAATCTATGTTTTACTTCATTTATTCTATGAAAACGTTTTGTGACCTAAGGCACAGGAATCTTCTCTATGAAGATTTTTTTCAAGTGCTTTTGTTGAGTGCCCAAGAACACGACTGGCTTTGAACCAGTATGTGTGTTCCCTTCCTGTTATGTGTATTGTAGGGGAAGGAGGATCTCAGGTCACATGGGACAAATGTGAAGTCTCAGGATTTTGACTTCCTGGAGGCTAGGTTTGTGGAGGGCAGGTAGTTGTTTCCTTCTTTCTTGCTCCCACATCCCTGTCAATGGGAGGGTTATTTCTTAGGATTTGTTTTCACTGAACGCTTGGTTTCAAATCCCACAGCTCTTTTCCATGGTCATTACGAATCAAGCTCCTGATGTACGAGATCCATTTTTCTCTTCCCCACTTCCCACAACAAGACGGATGGTGTTGATGAATAAGAGCATAATGCTGATTGTTCAGCTCTTTCTTTGTGTTACCTGGTGATCTACCTTTCCTCCATTTGTATATCTAAATAATTGTGTTTTATTTGATTCAACATTTCTGAGTATTTGTATTGGTAGAATTTTAAGTTTATATATGGTTGTCCTTTCACCAAAAGAGAAGTTAATTATGTGTTCATTAAAATAAAAATATCTTTGTTGAAATGATATCCCATTACAGGAAATTATGTTTCTTATTCTTAGCTCTCCCGCAGTGAATGCAAATGCATTTTTAGTTGCAATGGACCCTGATCAAGAAATAATTGTTCTTTAAAATAGATATCTTTTAAATGAGCAATGAATCAAAATTTACTGTAGATAATAATCATCTCCATTTTCCAATGGCAATTTCAAGGCTATTCCAAATTGTTAGCCTCTGTAAGTTTGTATTTAGTAGGTTATGAATAAAATGAGTAATTGCAAAAATTGGAATGACTTTATATTCTAAACTTTAATAAGTAATATTTAAACATCCATGCCAGATAACCTTTTTTGAATGACATGTTTTTTTAAAACTCCATTTGAATGAGGATGTTAATAATGAAATATTGAAATATATAAGAGACTGGACATGTGTGTCTTTTTTTCTATTCTAATAAATTGAATTGAATTTTACTTTCCTTATCACCATGGACTAAGAAACACAGGGCACTTTGCAAGTTTATTCTAATTTTTAATTACATTGAAGAATTTAATGTTTAAATATTTATTAATTTTTAACATTATTTGGTTATGTTTTTTAAATTGCTGTTTTTAGCTTATTGAAAAAAATCTCGCCTTCAAAATAACTTTACCCAGAGCACAGTGGCGCGTTCTGTAATCCTACCAACTATGTAGGCTGAGGCAAGAGAATCACAAATTTGAGACCAGCCCTGGCAATGTAGTGAGACCCTGTCTCAAAATAATGTAAAAAGAACAAGGGAGGTAGCTCAGTAGTAGAGTGCCTCTGGCAAAAATAAAAAGCTGCAAACTATATGATAAAATTTTAAATTTCATTCCATTGATTTCTATCTTAATCAAATTATTGAAACTCCATAATATTGTTGGATATTAGATATGCTATTGCCTTTCTATAGTAAAAATAGAATTAGCAAGAAACTTTGTAGCTATTTCAAGAGGTCTTTTCTGGTTTTCAATGTCCTTAGTTAGCATGCACAGTAAAAAACAAAGTGCATTCTTAGATTGCCTTTATTTATTCATTTAAATTTTAGATTACATATATATTTGCTTTACATATACACATTATATATACATAAATGTAAAATATAACATATATATGATATTGCCTGTTTCATTAAATACTTCATTTTTATCTTCTTTCAGTATTATGTTGAAGGTCTCTGCATAGGTCAAGAGCTAAGGTTGATTTACTTGAGTCTCTGTGAGGGGAATTTTTTTTAAATGGTGTGAATGATGTATTCTTAATTGCTTTTTTATGTGAGTTATTGCATCTTTTATTTTATTTCATTTTTATTCATGAAACATAGTCTAACATATTGGAGGGAATCATTGTTACACATTCATGAACACATGGATATTGATAAAGCAAGTCAAGACTGATGCCAGTTCATGATCTTCCCCTTTGAGTTCTCCCAGATCCCATGTTTTCGATACTTTACCCCCATGATAGTCGGGCTTCTCATGGAAGTCAAAGGTTCCCCACTGGATTGATAACCACCCTACTCCCTCACTCCAGCTGCCTTGCTATCCCTCTAATTCCTCCCTCCCCTCCCTACCCCTTCCCTTCATCCCCTAGTGTCATAGTCATGGTTCCCCCTGCATGTGTAAAATTTCACTCATGTTGAAGTTCTTATTAGCTTAGTCAACTTTCAATCTGTTTCTGATTGTATTCTACCTTCCACATATGAAAGAAAACATTTGGCCCTTGAGTCTCTGAGTTTGGGATATTTCACTCAGCATAATTTTTCCATCTCCATCCATTTGGCTGCAAATGCCATGATATCATTCTCTCTAATAGCAGAGTAGAACTCCATTGTATACATGTACCACAGTTTTTGAATCCACTTATCCAGTGAGCAGCATCTGCGTTGGTTGCATAGTTTGGCTCTAGTAAATTGAGCTGCTAAAAACATTGATGTAGCCATATCTCTGAGTATGCTGATTCTAGCTCTTTTGGAAAAATAGTGGGATAACTGCCTCATAACGTGGTTCCAGCCCTAGTTTTTTGAGGAGTCTCCACATTCTTTTGCAGAGTGACTGTACAAGCTTGCATACTCACCAACAGCATGATAGTGTTCCTTTCTTACCGTAACCTCTCCAGCATCTGTCATTGTTTGTATTCTTCATTTTTGCCACTCTGACAGGAGTGAGGTGGAATCTCAGTGAAGTTTTGATTTGCATTTCTCTGATTGTTAGTGATGTACAATATTTTCACATAGATTTATGGGTTTTTTGGAATTCCTCTATTAAGAAGTTTCTATTTAGTTCCTTAATCCATTTATTGATTGGATTATTTGTGAATTTGGAGCTCAGTTTTTTGAGTCTTTGTATATTCTGGATATTAACCCTCTGTCAAAGGTGCAGCAGGCAAAGATTTTCTCCCATCCTGGCGGTTTTTTCATGACACTCTTGAGTAATTCTTTGGCTGTGAAGAAGCTTTCTAGTTTAATGGCATAAACTCCTTTATTCTTGGCTTTAATTCTTGCACCATGGGAGTCTTGTTAAAGAAGGCAGTGCCAACACCTATGTATGGAGTGTTGATCCTATTTTTGATTCAAGCAATTGTATAGTTACTAGTTTAATTTCTGTATGTTTGAACCATTTCAATTTGATTTGATTCTTGTGCTGGGTGTGAGAAAAGTATCTAATTTCAGTTGTCTGCATATGGCTGTCCAGTTTGTCAATCATACGTGTTGAATAGGCTGTCCACCCTCAATGTGCTCTTACCCCCTTTATCAAATATCAGATGATTAAATATTTGAGGGTTTATCTCAGGATCTTCTTCTGTTCTGTTCCATTGGTCTTCATTTCTGCTTTGATACCAATACCACACTGTTTTTGTTACTATAGCCTTATAGCATAATTTCAGGTTAGGAATTATGACACCTCCTGCTTCCTTTTTCTTGCTTAGTAATGTTTTGGCTATTCTGGGTCTTCTGTTTTTCCATATAAATTTGAGAATTGCTTTTTCTATATCCATGAAAAATGTCATCAATATCTTGATGGTGATTGTATTGACTCTATATAGGGCCTTCAGTAGAATGGCCATTTTGACTATATTGATTCTGCCTAATCAAGAACATGGAATGTTTTTTAATCTATCAGGTCTTATGCAATTTCTTTTTTTACTGTTTGATAGTTTTTGTTGTAGAGGTCCTTTATATGCTTTGTTAGATTTATGCCCAAGTATTTTATTCTTTTCAAGGATATTGTGAATGGCACAGAATTCCCACTTTCTTCTTTACTGGAATTGTTGTTGTTGTATAGGAAAGCTAATGATTTATGAATGTTGATCTTATAACCAGCCACTTTGCTGAAATCTTTTATAAATTCTAGGAGTCTTCTGGTTGAGCTTATTGGGTCTTCTAGGCATAGGATCAAGTCATCAGCAAATAGAGACAGCATGATTTCCTCTTTTCCTATTTGAATTCCTTTGATTTCCTTCTCTTGTCTGATAGTGCCAGCTAGGGTTTCAAGGACAATATTGAATAAGAGTGGTGAAAGTGGACATCCTTGTCTTATTCCTGAATTCAGTGGGAATGCTTTCAGTCTTTCTCGAGCATAATGTTGGCTATGGGTTTGTCATAAATGGCTCTTACAAAATTAAAGATTCTTCCTTTGATCTCTATCTTCTCCACAGTTTTGATCATAAATGAGTGCTGGATTTTCTCAAAGGCCTTTTATGTAGCCATTGAGATGATTAAATGATTTTTATTTTTAATTTTGTTTAAGTGATGAATTACATTTATTGATTTGCATATGTTGAATCAGCCCTGCTTTCCTGGAATGAAGCCCACTTGATAATGATGTATTATTATCTTTATGATGTGGATAGCTAGAATTTTATTAAGGATTTTTGCATCTATGTTTATCAGGAAAATTGGTCTGTAGTTTTGTTTTCACGATGTGTCTTTGTTGGGTTTTTGGTGTCTGGGTTATATTTGCTTCATAAAAATATTTGAGTGGGTTCCAACCCTTTCAATTTCATGGAAGAGCTTACAAAGGATTGGTGTTAATTCTTCTGTAAAGGTCTGTTAGAACTCTGCTGAGAATTCATCAGGTCGTGGCCTTTTCTTTTTTGGAACGCTTTTGATTGCTATTTCAATTTCGCTATCTGAGATTGGTTGGTTTAGAATTTCAGTGTCTTACTGTGTTAATTTGGGCATGTTGTAATGTGGCAAGTTATTTGTCAATTTCTTCCAGATTATCAAACTTGGAAGAGTATATCTTTTCAATATAAATTCTGATAATCTTTTGGATTTTGTTTGAGTCAGTGGTGATGTCTCCATTTTTGTCTTTGATTTTATTGATTTGCTTCACTTCATTTTTCCTTTTGGTGAGGTTGGCAAAAGGTTTGTCAATCTTATTTATTTTTTCAAAGAACCAACTTTTGTTTTGTTGATACTTTGTATTTTTTCCCCTCAATTTCATGGATTTCAGCTCTGATCTTCATTATTTCCTGTCTTCTATTAGGTTTGGGATTGGATTGTTCCTCTTTTTGTAGGGATTTGAGTTGGAGCATAAGTTTATGTTTTGGGCTTTTTCCTGATTTGTGATGAAGGCACTCAGTGCTATAAATTTCCCTCTGAAGAATGCTTTCATACTATCCCTGAGATTTCGATATGTTGTTTCATAATTCTCATTCGTTTCTAACAATTTCTTGAAATCTGTTCTCATTACCTCTTTTATCCATTTTTCATTTAAGAGGACATTATTCAATTTCCAAGTGTTTGAGTAGTTTCTGTACTTTTTCTTGCTGTTAATTGCTAAGATCATAGCATTCTGTTTATGGGCTTTGAAAGTTGCTTGCTTGTTCCTCTGATTGAAGTATGTTCTTGAGAACTTTCTGTAGAGCAGGCTTTGTGTTCATGTACCTTGCTAACTTGAATTTATCACATCACATTTAAAGCTGAGTTTCTCAGGGTATAATATCTTTGGTTGAAAATTGTTTTCTTTCAATATTTGAAAAAATATCATTGCATACTCTCTTGGCTTTTATTGTCTCATCTGAGAAATCCAGAGTAATTCTTATTGGTCTGCCTCTGAATATGATTTGGTGCTTTTCCCTAGCTGCTTTTAGGATTCTCTCCTTAATTTCTCTGTTATTCATTTTATAGATGATGTGTCTTTGTGAATTTCTCATTTGTTTAGGTGTGTTTGTTGTCCTATAGGCATCTTGAGTTTGATTTTCTAGATCAGTTCTGTTATGGGAAAAATTCTTCTTTGCAATCTCACTTAGAAGATTCTTAATGCACCTTGTTTGTTTTTTCAATGTTTTCTTCAATTCCAATTACTTTCATGTTATTTCTTCTTATCTCATCAAATACTACTTGGAAGTCCTGATCATGCACAATAAGTTAGTTTCTTTTCTTGTCTGTCCTCCTTGCACTCAATGTTGCTCAGCCTGTCTTCATTGTCTGATGTTCGTTCTTCGAGAGCTGAAGTCCTATTTTCTACTGAGTTTACTCTGATATTAGTATCTTCCAATGACCTTTTGATTTGATTGACAGGGTTTTTCAATTCTAAAAGCTCTGCTGCATCTCTTTTCAGGATATCTAGCTCTTTATAGATGTAGTCTCTCATCTCCTGAGATTGCTTTCTTATCTCTTTCCTTAAATCTTCTTTTAATTCTTTGATTGAATTACTAATCATATTGTTGATACACTTTTCTAGGTTTTCATCTAGTACCCCAACCATAGGCTCCTTGGATGAGGAGCTGTGCGATTGAAGTGGAGGATTGTTTCCCTTTCTCCTCATTTTCAGCTACAGGGAGTGTGGCTTGAGGTCTGTCACTGAATAATTCTCTTGGGGGCTTTGTTGATAGGATTGGAGTTTTTTATCTCTTTGCTCAGTTGGGCTGGGGTACAATTTGGCTAGTACATTTCAATGCAGGCTCCTCAATCTGTGAATTATTGTGGACATTTATCTTTTCCAATACCTCATGAGATAGGGGGTCAGAGTCAATAAGTGCAGCCAATGCGTACAACAGACAGTGCCATCTGTAGCTGTTACAGTGTTGATTAGCACCTATAAAAGCAATAGGAGTATCAGTTTTATTCCATGAGAGTTCTCACACTGTACTTGGTTAGCAAGCAAACCCCTGTTTTCAAGTATGGCATTCATGCCAGCTTACCAGGATCTATGCAGGTAAGGGAAAAAAGTCTAGAGAGCAAAGGGAATGAGATAGGAAGGTAGTGTGGAACTTATGAATTAGGAGATAGAGATACAAGGTAGTGTAGATGATATAGGCTATTCTGCTAAAAATAAGGTAAAGATAGAAATGGGATGAGAGTGGGGTAAGGACTTTGGGGAGGATTAGAGCAATCAGAATACAGTTTAGGAATTGACAGAATAAAGGGAAGAAGGAGGTAATAGAAACTGGGAGACTTTTCAGCCCAAAGAAACTGAGCACTAGTTTGCAATATTGCAGACAGCCACAAATCAAACCCCAGCAATATGGACACAGCACAGACAGATAAAAGAACAAACAGACAAACAAAAAATACATACACTTAGGAACAGCAGTTCCAAGGAAAAAAATGAGTTGTGAAGGTTATAAATTATTACTGCCAAGGTCAAAATATATAGTGGGGGTATATGTTCACATCTGACTTCTAGGTGGAATAACTTCCCAGTTGAGTTTGTTGGAGGGATTTGATTTTGGTGATCTCAGCTGAGAGTCAGATTCCCAGGATGCCTCCCAGTAATTTTATCCTATAGAGGGGTTACAAACATTCATTTTCCCTGCTTCCTGTGAGAACGATCTTTAGGGCCACCAGGATTGCACTCTTGGATAGCCTGCTCAACTCTTGAACCACTACAACTGGGGACCCAGGAGCTGCTGGAAGTCTTGTGTATACTGGTGCAGCTGTAAGGGACTCTTGCTGTTCCAAGGAGAGTGGCCACTCTGAACTGAGCTCTTCTGGAACCATTGTCACCTCACTCTTGAGTGTCTTGATGTCCTTGCTTGCCCCAAGAGATGATGTATGGGGCAGTCACAGCCCTAGCAAGGGGGGTGGGCAGGCAGGAAGGAGATACCAGCCCAGCTAGATCTGTGGAGGTCTCAAATGCAACCAGAAGGGGCCGTTGAAGCCCAGACCCACTTGGAACACCCAGGACCTATGGGACCACTTCTGTTCACAGATTTTAGGGTCTGAAAGTAGAGAGAAGCACTTGTCCCAGGATGCCCCTTCTGTTCATAGGTCACTGAGACTTACCCTAGTCTCTACCTAGCCTGAGAGGTCCAGGCAGTATCTGCAGGACCTGCAAGCCCATCCTCAAAGCCTGTTGAGGTCTTATTGAACAGGATCCTGATCACAGATTTAGCCTGCAAATTGGCATGTGTTGGTGGTGGATGGGGAGCCTCTAAATGTGAGTTGCCGGACCAGTAGGGAGGGTCCACCAGGCCCACATGTCCCCCGTGGCAGACAGTCACAACACTGGGGACCTGGAACCACTCAGGTCCAAGCTCACTATTACTATCTGGGTCTGGTTTCACTGTTATTTAAGCAGTTTCCTGTACCACCCACTGGGAGGGTTCAAACCGATAAAGGCCACCCTGCTTCTCCATGAGATTCAGGGGAGTCTAAGTTGCATACATTAATGCCGTCCCTCAATTCTTGCTGCCACCATGGAGCCCTGCACCCAGCCACCACTTAGGCTACCTGCATCCTTCTGCTTTCAGTGCTAAACTGCTCTAACTGACTTTTCTTTATTTGTGTGCACTGCTTCCTCTCCTCAGGGTAATTTACCTGTCCACCAGCTAGGTTGCTGGAGCTGGAGAATTTTAATTTGGGGTTTCCCGTATGCTCAGTTTGTGCATGGCTCAGTGTCACTAAACTTGCTTACTTAAATTTAGGGAGAAATTGTGCTGTTCACCCACCTCACACAAAGGCACTTCTCCCACTGATGGTATCCCTCATTCACGGAGAGGTTTTTCATTCAGCTCTGCTGCCGGTTGCCATCTTTACTGTCTACTCTTAATTCTTAAAATACCAAAAACATCTTCAAGCAATTTGCAAGCTGTAAGATTTGAATCCTTTCTTCAATATTTTACCAATACTGTCTGATTGCCTTCTGGTTTGCAGTCAACCCAAGGTTTGAGTGAGGGTGGCGCTGGATTATATCATCCGCATAATGAACATCTGAGTTGTAGATGATCCAAACTGAATACCAAAGTACTGCGTTAAATTCCAAGAAGTAGGTAAGCACAAAGGTCTCAAGCAAAATAGGGATGACTGAGAGCCATTTGTGATATTCAGCACCTTGAACCTGGAAAAGTCTCTTGAGGCAGAGGGTGTGCCTTATTACAGGACAAAGATGTCCGGCAATACAGAATTTTTGGAATAAAGTGTTGAGTCTGACACTCAAGGACTTTACAATATTGCTGTGCTCTATGGGTTCTTGTGATAAATTTAGCTTTTAGTTTGCTATAACGGAATGGCTCAAGTCCAAGCCTTTATATCTGTACCATTGCAACCTTTAATAGCTGTTATATATCTGAGCTGCTTTATTTCAGTCACCCTCCTTTCTTCCACCCGCGTGATTAAAATTTGTTAATGGACATATTTGTCAGACAGTACAAGATTGTGATTAGATTTTCTTTTAAGTGTGACATATGGCTGAGGGTCTAATCTTATTTCTGCCAGAGACTTGGTGTACTTTGTATGATCCTAATGAAGTACTATGTCTTCATAAAGACAAAAGCCAAACATACTGTGAGTCATGGTAACTTGTAGCTGGATGGAAGCTACTTTGTCTTCTGCTTCCAAGTCTAAGAAAAATAGCATCCAAACGCTACTGAGGGGTTTTTATTTGCTTGCTTTCTCTTCAGTCAAAATAAAGCATATTCATTCATAATGTGTCTAATGGACAGAAGAGGACTGTCTGATCTGAGCACCAGACTAGAAAGTATGAGTTCTAAAACTGTCTAATTTATAAGGCACAAATCTCTTAATCTCTGCTGGATTGTTTTCCGCCCTATAAAATGGAGAGATAATGTTCCCAGGTGTAGAACAACACATTTTTTTCATAGCAGGCAAGAACTAGGGCTCAAGAACCAGACTGCTGGGGTTGAATCCTGTCTCTACTACCTATCTGATTTTGACTTCAGAAAATTACCTTTGCAAACCTCCATTTCTCCAATAGTTAAATGAGAATAATAATGGTACTTCTATTGTACTGTTTTTAATAAAGGCCAATTGACATCATAATAGTAAATAACTTAGGACAATGAAAAAAATGCCTGGCACATATTTATCAGTTGATTTTAATTTCTAATTAAGTTAACAATGAATCGCTAATTTAATTTTTTATCAACCAGTTAAATCACAAATTTTGTATTTTCTTTTATCAAAACTGCCTCACTACAAATTCTGAAATCACTAGCATCTTCAGGTAATGGAGTGATAGACTTCAAAACAAACTAAAAGTGATTTAATATTGAAGTCTCATTTTCAAATAAGTGACAGAAACTGATTTCTTCCAATAGATGTGTCCCTGTTTATTACTTGGTCACCCAAGTACATATATTACATATATATATTTTACATATATATATTATATATTTATATAGATATATAGATATAGATATAATACAAAATATAAGTCATTCCTATTTTGCTTTTGACCTTTGCACTTGCTGTCTTCTTGGAATTTAATGCAGTACTTTGGTTTTCCGTTTGGATCATCTACAACTCAGATGTTCATTACCCAGAGGATGCAATCCAGTGCCATCCTCACTCGAGCCTTGGGTTAACTGCAAACCAGAAGGCAATCAGACAGTATTGGTAAAATACTGAGAAAAGGATTCAAATCCTACAGCCTACAGATTGCTTGAAAGATATTTTGTAAGAATTCATAGTATATCACTCATACCATTTACAAAAAATTACTCCCCTCTCAAAGATTCAAGTAGCTCTTGACCTATGCAGAGACCTTCAGCATAATACTGAAAGAAAAGAGCAGTATTTAACAAAACAGGCAATATTATATGCATTACATGTGTATAGTATAAAATCCAGCATCTGGATTTTCTAATCCTGAACTCGTGTTTCCCTATGACTGTGTAGCTGATTGTGTACTGGAAACATGGGTTGTCTAAAATTTGCTTTCTATGATCTCAATTTTGCCTTCTGTTTACACATTGTCCAACATTCCTGTTATCTAAACTGTGCTCCATCCCTTTCAAATTATTTTCATGGTGATTATATGATCTTCTCCACAGTTTTGATCATAAATGAGTGCTGGATTTTCTCAAAGGCCTTTTATGTAGCCATTGAGATGATTAAATGATTTTTATTTTTAATTTTGTTTAAGTGATGAATTACATTTATTGATTTGCATATGTTGAATCAGCCCTGCTTTCCTGGAATGAAGCCCACTTGATAATGATGTATTATTATCTTTATGATGTGGATAGCTAGAATTTTATTAAGGATTTTTGCATCTGTAGGGAATTGAAGGATACTGAGGTTATATTTTGCTTCTGTTCTTTTGTTTTCTTTGAAAATCAATTTGATGCTATTTTATATATTTGACCATAAATTTACTCTAGGGCCTAGTAGTTCCACTCTTAAGAATACTCATTAAGGAAAAATTTTTACCAAGTATGTGCAATAAGAAATGTTTACCAAAATGTTCAATATGATATTTATTCTAAAAGGAAACGTCTCAAAGAAATAAAAAAAAAAAACTTGCATTGAAAAGAAAATACAGGCACATATATATTTATGCAACAAATTATTAGAGAACATTAAAAATAATGGCCACTGTTATAAGCAACTACATGCATGAATCTTTAAATATAATATTTAATCAAAAAAGGAGGACTCCATAGACCAGGGAATCACATATTTATAAATATTAAAATTAAGCAACAAATTAAGAATATAAAGGTTTCAAAAGGGCAAAAAAATACAAGATGAGGGCAAAAGTGGAGGTGAGGATTACAATGACAAGTTAAATATCAGCAGTCTGAGTTTGCTGGTGTCTCAAAATAACTCATTGATGGAAGGAAGTGCAGAAAATCCAGTATGAGGTCACCACAGAAGTGTAGTTGTCACAGGCCAGGATAAAAGAACAAAAGACAAGATTCCATGCTAAAATGTGGGAGAATATTGCATGGAGCAGACGAGCCTCCTTAGGTGAGCTGAAACTAAATTCTGCTAGTGTTAGAACCCAAATCAAATTTAAATCAGAGTGGAACATGTTAGTGAAATTAAATACCCCTTTAGGTAAAGGAAGACAAATAGGAAAGAATGTTATCTGCTTAGTAGTTTAAGATATGTGGTACTGGGGATTTAACCCAGGGGTACTCTACCACTGAACTACATCCTCAGCCTTACTTTTTATTTTATTTTATTTCAAGACAGAATTTTGCTAAGTTACCTAGGCTGACCTTGAATTTAAGATCCTTCTACCTCAGCCTTCAGAGTCATTGGGATTATAGGCTTGTGCTACCACACCCAGCTAAATTTCTCATCTTTAATGAAGGCAATGAATATTTTGTATGTCATTAACTTGGTCTCCAGCATTCTACTCTTCTATTGTCAGTTATTTATTAAAACTCCAGATCCAAATAAATAGGCCAATTTTTCCTAAAGAAAAAAAAACTTTGGGCATTTTTTTTCTGTTTATTTTTACCCTGATGTAAGAGTTATTACCACTAGCAGTAGAATATAAAATAATGAACACTATAATAGTGCCATCTTCTGCCTATACGTAGCTGTTGATATTGCTTAAAATTATTTATCCTCTTGCTTTATTCTCCCCAACACCTCTTTTATGTGGCAAGTGGGTAGTATTATCATCCTGAGGTTAAATTTGATGAAATTCAAATCCCCAGAAAATAAGTGTCTCGTCCTAGTTAGGTTAAAAATAGGACCAGAACTAAAATTCAAATATTTTTATTCAGCTATGCTGGATAATATCTAAATAAGTCATGTTAGACTTCCCATACCTATTTTGTCTTTATATTAATAGATAAACTTATTTTTATTGTAACATCAAAAGAGAATTTTAAATATTTGGGGAAAACACTGTTCAAAACCTATTACTTAAAATCCGACTTTGTATTTTGGAAAAATAGAAAGGAATACTCTAAAGATCTTCCAACTAATCTTAAGTATGCCTTTACTAAACCTAAGAAACTATGCACAAATCGATAGCTCTGTTGGTCGATCAGGAAGCGTTCGGCAATTCTAAGTCACAGTGAATGCTAACTGAAACAGTCCTTTCTTAAAATCCTTAAAAAATACTTTTCTCAACAATTAATTATAATGTACTCATTAAGACGTTTATTGTCTGATTTTTTGACATAAATCAAGTACAGTTTGATATTTGCTTTCCTAATGTCACATTTTAAAATATGGTCATTTTAATTTTGAATGACATTGAAATTTACCACATTTGAGAGGGAATGATCTGTAAGTGCTAGTGAAATATAGTAGAAGGAGCACAGGTTTAGTCAGTAAAGGAAAATTTATGTCCAATTCTGTCTCTCTTGTTGACTTTCACATTCATTATCTCCAAAGTAGCACAGTTTATCTGGATGCCTCTCTGGTGACACTGTGGATTTAAGTTAACCTTCATCCCACCCTCATTCTAGGCATCTCTTTGTAATTGTAGAAGCTGGAAAGCTAAAATGCACATATCTTAGTTCTATTGCAGGAAAGGTTTTACAAATGAATTAGCTTCCACCAATTATAAACACTTGGAAGGCAGAGGACCGGTTTCCATAGGCTTATATCATCATGATGACAGGAGGACTTCAACAATTGCATTCCATTGTCCACTCTCCAGCTACCTGGTGGCAGGAGGCAGTTCTGCAAGCACAGTGGCAACCCTCCACAATTCCAGCGCTCCTCCACCTGCTTTGTGATGGCCCAGGGACAATGTCAGTGGTACAGTGTCAATTTGGTGGCACTGATCCCTGGATTAAAGCAATGGTATTATGTTTTGCACCCTACAGTTCTCAGAAGTAGCTCAGAGTTAGTTCTGTAGTGTTCTGACAGTCATCCCTGGAAGTCCTTTAGGAGTCCACTCTTCCAGCCCTTCCATTGATGTCTGTATCTGATTCTCCATGTTAAATCCACTTCTGCAAAAAATATTTACAGTGGATTTTTGTGTCTTATCCTGAATCCTGACACAATATCCAAGTTTGCTTTGTGCTGTAATGTACTATTTGTTTTGTTGAAGACAAAGTCTCAGTATCTTGCCTAGACTGATCTTGAACTTGCAGTCCTCCTGCCTCATCTCTGCAGTACCTGGGATTACAGGCATGTGCCACTGTGCCTGGCTAATAATATTCTTTAAGTCATGAAGGTTCTTTCCTTATGTAGTTTCTAACACATAGTCTCTAATTTATGGTGATTTCTTAAGAAATTTCAATTTCTTTTTATATGAAGTCTATTGGTAATATAATTTTAATACTATCCTTTGTTTTGACTACATGGGACTCAAGTATAAACATGTTTAATGACACTCGATAACTGTCCTCACTCATTCATGTTTCTTAAGGAATCAACAGTCCTATGTAATTTAAGGACTGAGGACAGTCATCAGCTATTATTAAAAAATAAAGAGCATACACACATGCTTGAAAAATATTTTGTGTAATAATACAATGGATTAGAATATCTGACATAATTTTAAGAATATGCAGTTAACTATTTCCTAAGAGGGTTTTTGTTTAGGATAATGACAATTATATATACATGTATACATAATTGAAAATTTTCGATAATAAGCATATATATGTATATATTAACACACACATACACATATAAAGTAAGGTATATACTTTAAAGCATATGATACAAAAAGATCCATATATGCAATTAAAAATGTATTGATTTTAGAAACTAATATTTTGGTTCTAGTTTTTTATAAAAAAGCAAAACATGAAAAATAGAACTGAGCAAGTTCTCAACATTTTCTGCCTCAATACCGGGAATATCTTTGCTACTGAATTATAGAAAGCAAAACCAAGGATGGCTAGAGATGAAAAGGAAGTACATTGTCCAGACTGAATATTAGTAAAAATATCTGAAAATGAACTGTATCAGTGAATATGAGCAAAAGAATAGATCAGACCTTGGAAAGCAACTTGGAGGCAGCACATAGGAGGACTTGTTTCAGGGGAAGCAGTTGGGCAGAAGCATCTGGACATTCCAAGCAAGGACTTTCAAATTGGTGTGTAGCAAGCTGTAAAGTCCAAAATGTAGGCGAATAGTAGGTCCCAAGTAGTTTGCAGGAAAGTAAGTGTTCAAAGAATGGAAGTCGTGAAAAAATCCCAGCCAATAATCTGGAGAAAGCAAAGAGCCTATTTGAAAAATCAGAAGCAAGAATCACCTTGATAATGGAGACAGATTTCCTACCCCAGATTTTAGGTTTTCTATTATAACATGAAGGAAAGAACTTATTCCACAACAGATAGTCCTGGATAGCCAGGGGAAATAGTACACAAAGAGACAAAACACACGTTCAGAGGCCGAGGCTGTCACATTTAGTTGGTGGCAAAAGTGAGGCATTATTTGGAGCTGTCGAACTCCTGGAGAACTGTGCAGAAAGCAGAATTGGAAACGCACACCTAAGGGAACAGGAATCAAAGAAGAAAGAGAAATTGGTCTTTTGCTGAAAATTCACTTGCAGCAAAAGGAAAACCACACAGAGAGGCATGATGTAAACACTCGAAGTCAAATAGATGCGGTCTCGCTCGGTGCTTTCTTGCATCTGGTCATTTTTGCTATGACAAAAACTCACAGGTGCTTGTGTCTAATGCAGGGTGAGTGGCATTAGTCATTGCATCGCAACAGAATCGTCTGGATTCTAGTCACATCATGTTGTCAATTGTGTTTCTTAGCAGCACTCTGAAAAAAGAAACTTGATTTGTAAAGCCTGACCATTTTTCCCTCTTACTGTGAAAATAAAAATTAATTGTGAACATTTGGGTCCTTTCGCCTTTATTTTATTTGTCCCTTGCAAATTTCTTTTGAATCCCTGTAGTAACTGGAGATGAAACATAAAAAAAAAAAAAACCAGCTAATATTGAACATTTTTTGTTTGCCTTGCTTACAATATTTTATTTATTTATTTATTTATTTATTTTTGCTAGCAAGGATTGAACTCAGAGTTGCTTAACCACTGAGCAACATCCCCAGCCCTTTTTATTGTTATTCTTCATCTTTTGAGTCAGGGTCTCCCTAAGGTGCTCAGGGCCTCACCAAGTTGCTGCAGCTGGCCTTGAACTTGTGATCCTCCTGTCTCAGCCTCCTGAGATGCAGGGATTATAGGTATGCACTGCCGTGCTTGACCTGTATACAATATTTTATGTGAAAGTTTTCATAGAGTCTAGTTAGTGTTCACAGAGTTGTGTAGTGAAAGTTTTAGACTCAGGGTTTCAGGGTTCAAGTTTCAAACCTATTTCTAAGTAGCTGAAACCTTGAGCAGATTACTTCTCTGGTCATCAGTTTCTGTGAGTGCTGAATGAGGTCAATAAAAATTTGCTTTACAGCTTTTTCTAAAACAGGGTTAAAGGTGTTTGCAATTTAATTAATTTAATGCATGTGTATCAATAAATAATGTGTGCCAAACAGCATGCAAGGACCTGAGGTTGGGACAAAGACAATAAGCAGGGGATTTGGCCTTTGAGGTCTTGAATCTACAGAGGAGACAGAAAGATCCACAAAATACTTTAAAATGTCAGGAAATGTAAGAGCAGTGATTAGCCCAGGATGAAGTTGACTAAAATAATGTACATATTCAATCAATATTGATGTTCAATTACTAACCTTCCTTTTGGCTTAAATTATTTTTACATTTACACATGGATTATTCATTAATCTAATGGCTCTAGAGGCAGGTAAGAGCTGCAAGGATTGTATGAGATTCTGGTCCCTCCTACCTTGACTGGGACCCTTCCAGAGCCTCTCTCTACCTGGCCCTTCCACTAACCAGCTCTGTGATCTTGAGCAAGATACTTGAGCCATGTTTTCTACTATTTCTCATCTATAAAATGAGAATAATAACCATTTCTAGACAAAACAGCTATTGTAAGAGTTTTAGACAAGCTAATCTATTAAAGTTTTTAGAAAAGTACTATGAAAAAGTGTGAAATCAGGGCTGGAGCTGTGGCTTGGTAGTAACTCTGCTTGCCGGGCATGCACGAGTATGTGAGTTCAAACCCCAGCACCACTCACACAGCAATGTCTCAGAGCAATGAAAGCCACATGAAAAGCTAAATAAAAATTTTCTCTCTCTGTCTCTCATTGTCTCTCTTTAAAAAAATGTGGAATCAATAAATGTTATCCATCACTGCAAATGTCTTTATTACTATAATTATGGTGATGAGTTATTGGTATATCTTGTAAAATAGGGAGAATAATATAAAAGTTTTATCTCTTAATTGTCCTGTGAGGGTTAGATGTAAAAATATTGAATATAAATGGTCCTCAATAATGAAAGTTTTCAGAAAAAATCTCACAGAAGGTTTTGCTCTTGAGTCTCCTCAAGAAGTAAAAGAAGTCTAATTTGTTTGATATTTTTTCAGAATAGAAATATATAAAAGGAAAAATAGAACTGCAAAGCCCAGGCACGCATTGTCTTCCCATATTGAAAAACGTTGTGCCTCAGTTGTTCCCACGTCTGGCTGGAAGACTGAGTGTGAGCTCCTGTCTGGAAGTTGTCAGATCCCCTCATCCACAGACTGCTGTTTTTGCTGCTAGGCTACAGACAACAGGGAAAAGAATCCCCAAGGTAACGGAAAGGAAGTCCCTGGGTAATGCCCACGTAATTAGTTTGTTGAGCAAACAGTCCAAGAGGAAAACAAATGTATAAATTTTAAAAATGTGTTTTTACCACATCAAGAGGAGCTTTGGTGTTCTATCAGGAAGCTTCTAGTTAAATCGATTAGTACTATACTTTTTCAGGGAATGAAAAATAAATTATACACTAATGAATATATTTTAGTACTCTGTATGATTCACCTAAGAACAGTGTCTTTTCATAGTAAAACTATTTACATAACCCTTTTACATAGGGAAATTTGGGGTACCAGGAAATGTTGTGTTTCTGTTTTTATTATGTAATTTTTAATTTATCAGATGAACCAAAGTTAGAAACCTAAAATGCTAGCTAAAATATTTTTATTTTCTTTATTTTGACATAATTTTAGATTTCAAAGTGGATGCTTGCAGCACTATTCACAAGAGTAAAAGTTAAGAAACAGCCTAAGTATCCATTGATCAATAGATAAAGAAAATATGATATACATGTGCAATGGAATATTACCCAGGCATATAAGCGAAATGCTGCCATTTGTGACAACATGGATGAAATTTAAGGGCAGTACATTAAGTAAAATAAGTTGGATGAAGAAATACAACTACTATATTATCTCCTATGTGGAATCTTAAAATATTGAGTTTATAGAAACAGAAATAGATTGCAGGATAGGGAAAATTAAATGTTAATCAGAGCACAAATTTTCCATATGAAATGAATAACTTCTGAGGATCTAACTCGCAGCATGGTGACTATAGTTAATAATACTATATTACTTACTTGAAATTTGCAAAAAGAGTAGATCTCAAGCCAGGAAGCGTTATGCATATGTTATAAAAGAAATCAAACACACGGTCGGGTGTGGGTGAGCAAGGCAGAAATTTTACTTCGGCCAAAGGGTGAAAGAAAAATTCGCACCTCGCAAGGGAGTGAGGGATTTTTAATGCCAACCTGATGCAGTACTGACCTTTGCCATAATTGGAGGAGCTCAGGTGCACAGCCTGCAAGATTGGCTGTGATTAGGTGGAGGCAGGTGCAAGAGGAAGTAGGCGGCGACTGGGAGATAATGGGGGTGGCAGTAGCCATACATATGGCGAGGAGTAGGGATTCCAAGTTCGCCAGAAGAAGATGGCTGAGTACCAGAAGGGGTCCTTGGAAAGAGGTGGGTGGACACAGGTGAGGGAGTTACTATCTTCAAAGGGGGAGGGGGAATCTAAAATGGAGGAAGTAGATTATACATCACAATCTTTCAAGTTTGACAGAAAAGACATACATCTTAGACATACGTGTAATCACAGAGACGCAGAAGGCCGAAGTAGGAGGCTTGCAAGCTCAAGGCCAGCTGAGGCAATTAGGGAGATCCTGTCTCAAAATAAAATTAAAAAGGACTGGGGATATAGTCCAGTGGTAAAGCACTACTGTGTTCAATTCCCAGTACCCCTCTCAAAAAAAAAAAAAAAACCCCAACAGAACAGATCTTAAATGTTCTCACCACCTACCTTATTTATGCTAATCTTTCACCATAAATACAAATATCAACATATAGTGAATACTTTAAGTATATATAATTTATACAGTATAGTTTATACAGTATAGTTACAAAATACGGAGGGACCATTATTCACTCAAATAGAAACTGGAGTGCTTTTATGCTATGCTTTTTATCCATAGCAATATTTAATATTATAACTGTATTTTTAATTCTCTTTGATAAATCAATTGTACGAACTCTCTTCACCAGTGTTTTGTCTGGTTAAATTCTAGGAAGGTACAGATTCATTAAATACCATGGTAAATCTGGAAAAAATAAAGTAGCTGCACCAAAAGTAAAAATTACACATTTTTGAATAAAATATGGGATAATATTTTATATAATCTTGGAAAGAAAGGATTTTCTTAAGCAAGATAAAACCTTTGCTGCATTAAAGGAAAACAGTATCAGAATATTGGCAGGAATCTTTTGCCTTAAAAATTGCCAGAATGTAACTTAGATTTGCTTTGGTTAAAAACAGGAAAACACATTGCCTGCTTAATGTCAGTAATGCATTCTTGACAATCAAACATTTTATGTGAAAAAAGTTTATTGTATAATAATGTTTGCTGAATAGAAAAACTTTATTTCCTATGAGCCACTACCTCATCCAGTTTTGTAAAACCTAAGTTAAGCCCTATGCTTAGAATGCAAAACATTCTCATCCACCAATTAATAGAGTATTTAATGAAGTTACTCTTCAGTGTCACAACTTCTAAGATGAACATCCTTTTTTATTGACATTCTTCTCAGCTTTTCAAAAATCTTGTATGTGATTATTTCTATCAATGATAATTGGAATTTGGGGAGCTTGCCCAGCATGCGCAAGTACACAGATTCAATCCCCAGCACCCATGTGCACAACTAAGTGTCAGAGCAACAAAAGCCATGTGAAAAACTAAATAAAGATCGATTCTGTCTGTCTCTCTCTCACTGTCCTTCTCTCTAAAAAAAAAAAAATAATAATAATAATAGTTGGAATTTAACTTGAGGCTGTTGCCTCACATTGTTGGATTTTAAAGATTGTATAGATGTAGATACTAAATGCTATAATGAGCGCTGCATATATCCTTTAACTTTTAGGTATGGAAAGTCGTTATCTGCAAAGTTGTACTGAAAGATGTGCTTGCTTATTTGTTCAGTAAGCACCGGAGTTAACCCCAGGCACAACAATATCAGGGCTTCTGTTTCTCTCCATCTAACAGGTTGGTCTCTCTTGCTGTCTCCCCTCCAAATCTTTTTTCTGTCTCTTGGATCTGTAACCCTTGTTAGATCTGTCCTATCTCATTCTCTGGGAGACTTTCCTCTCCTTTTTTGCAGAGACAGTTCCTTGCTGTTCCATACTCATGGTCTTACCACTCTCAATTTTAGAAGAAGGGCTTAAATGCAAATTTCTTTTTACATGTTTCTTATTGGCCTGTTTGGGGTATGCATTCACTTCCGCAGTGATTGGTCATGCGGTACTTTGTTAAACAGTGTTTGTGTAATTGTTTCAGGGGCCAGGTGCAGCATTTATTAAATGATATTATTACAAAAGAAAGGAATAAGGATTCTAAATTGTGACAATTTCTGCACACAGTGCTATGTACAAAATATGAACCCAGCATACATATAGTATTATGTTTCTCTCTAACTTTTGCACTTTTAAATTGCAGTCCTTACAAACAAAATAATTCAACCCATATGTAACAAAGAATAGCTGTCATTTATTGAATACCCATGGTTGGACAGGTGCTTGCCTAATCACTTTCCATTTGTCACTAATTCAATTCTAACACTAATCCCTTGAAATTTGTACAATTATTTTCAACTTATAGATGTGACAATTGCACCTTCAAGGTAATGATTGGCAAAGCTAGGACACAAAACCTACCTGTCATAAAAATCTGATTATTTCTTCAAGCCAGAGGGCATCTCACTGCTTGAATTTTGTTGATTGCTTCTGCAATTTCATTTAATATGTTTCTCCTCTGTCCCTTTTAGTTCTGAAATTGTCAAGAGTTAGAAAATACAATTGATACAGGCTGGAGTGTGTGTGTACATGTGTGTGTGTGAATGTGTGAGTGTGTGTGCATGTGTGTATGTGTGAGTGTGTGTGTGAGTGTGTGAGAGTGTATGAGTGTGTGTGTACATGTGTGTGTGAATGTGTGAGTGTGTGTACATGTGTGTGTGTGTGTGAGTGTGTGTATGTGTGAATGTGTGAGTGTGTGTACATGTGTGTGAGTGTGTGTGTCTATGTAGTTTTGCTCTATCTTTTGCCAAGACCTCGTCACAGATAATGTTTTATACTTTCTTCATGAAAGAGAAACTGTCTGGTGATCTCTTTTTGTATGTTATTAGCAGCCACTTTCATTAGAAGTTGCAAAATATTGACACTGTAATTCTATCTTTTTCATTTATTAACTGTAATACATTTGTACCTATTATTGATTATCCTAAAGAATAATTTGCATAGGAAAGGAGATATAAGTGCTCTATTTTACCTTTATTTACTAGTAATCAACATAAACCAGTATCCTAATGTCCTGCAAAGGTAAATCAACATATTTTTGTTAATTTCTTTTAATCAAAATTTTCCTCATTACCAGTGTGCTGTTACTTAATGATTCGTATGAGTTCTTTATCTGTGGAATGTGCTGCACTTTTACTTGTCTTTTAATTTCTGGATTATTGTTGTTGTTGTTTTCTGGGTTTGTTTATTTGTTTTTTAGAGAGAGGAGAGAGATGACAGTGATAAAGAGAAAATCAATTTTATTTATTTTTTCATGTGGCTTTTGTTGCGTCAACACTTCATTGCGTATTGCGTATGTGGTGCTGGGGTTCAAACCCACATCCTTGCACATGCCAGGCAAGCACAGCAGCTGTTGAGCTACCTCTCCAGCCCCTACGTCTTTTATACAGAAAGATTTACATTTTATATATCCAAATCTAAGTAAAAGCTAAGGAGTTTTTTCTATATTGTTTTTCTTTTCTGTAAGTGGAAGCTAACATCATGCCCTAGATCTCACACAAACAACATAACTCTGACAGTGCTGCTTCAGATTTGATAAGGTAAAAAATTTAAACTTCCTTTAACAAAATAAAATAAATATAAAAAGAAACCTTAGCATGGAAGGATGCCTACAAAATAACTGTTTTTTTAGTTGATATTAAACAAAACATGCCCCAAATCACAGAAACCAAGCAAATATGTAATCTGTGTCATTTATAAAACAGTGTTTAGGTAGAAAAATACCAGATAGCTACAAAATAAGGATTGTATTAACTCAAATAGAAGAAAAGACAGTGCTTTTATGCTGGCTTCTTTATCCATATCAACATAATGTATTTCCTATATTTTTTATTTCTCTTTAGTGTATCACATGTATGAACCCTTTTCCCCAATATTTTGTCTGGTTAAATTTTAGGAAGGTATTGATGTATTAGATAACAAAGTTAAAATTAATGAAATAAGAGTAAATGTAATGATAAGAGGAAGATACAATACATAAACCAATGTAAAAATCAGGATCCCATACATTTAAATTTCAGATCAAAATCTGGAAACAGTAATTTTCCCAGAAAAAGAGACTGCTTGTAAAGCAGATAAATTTCTTGATGGTTTTATTTTGTAGTATTTTTATGGGGCTGAGTACATCCCAGAAACTGAGGCAACATAAAGCCACCCCTGTTTGAAGCCCGTTTCTCGTGGTTAAGTTAGCAAGATTTCAGACCAGTCTCTAAGAGTTACAGTCCTGAGTTTATTAGAAGGGATAGCAAAGGGGGAAAGGGACACTCTCAACGGAAAAAGGGACCATGTGCCCCTCCAGCCCTCTAGTTTTATTGGGAGATTACAGAGAAGTTTCTAGAGAATCCTTCACTGGTCTACCTCTTGACTTTTAAGTGACAGTAGGATGACATCGGACTTTTCAAGTTCCCACTGCCATGACCACTCTAGGTCACTGTGGCCCATTGGGGCTGGTTCTAATTGGAACCTGTTCCCACAGATTTTATAGTTAGGGAGAAATATCCTTATCTCCCTGAGTTCTGGGATTTGTTCTATGTAGGGGTCACCGAAGTACCTCCCTTCATGGTAACTTGTATTCCTGTATCAAGGTTATTTCAGGCCTGCATTTCCCCTGCAGACAGCAGGCAGCTTCTTGAGGAATGTGACATATGCTGACATATCCTGCAGGCAAATTGCTTTTCAAAAGAGAAAGCATGTGGGGGTCAGCACATAGACCCAGTTTATAGAATTGTTCCTTAACTTCATGTTCCCACCGCTCATGTTTGTCTATACCCTGTCCAGATGACCCCAAATAAATTGTTTATTGATACAAATAAGCAAGTTTTGAAGACTTCCAAGGAAAAGCCTATCAGTACATAGTCATAATTTCAGAATACTCTAATAAGCAATGTTAATGTTATAAGGCTGGAGGAGAAGCAACTATGGTGTGTTTTTAAGAGAGAATAAGAGAGAGTTAATTTTAGTTTTTCATCAGGTTTTGTTTTCCCTCTATTTAGTTGTGTATGTGGTGCTGGGGATAGAACCTGGGTCCTCGTGCCTGCCAATCAAGCACTATATCCCTGAGCCACCTTTCCAGCCCTATTATGTCTTTTAATATATTATTTAACTTCAATAAAAGGCATAGACTCAGGACTGGAGTGGTGGCTTGGTGGTTGTGGCGCTTGCCTGGCATGCGCAAATACGCACATTTGAACCCCATTACCACGTACACAACAGAGTCTCGGAGCAGCAAGGGCCACGTGAAAAACTAAATAAAATTGATTCTCTCTCTCTCCCTCTCTCTGAAAAAAAAGGCATAGACTCATCTTCCTTCATCAAACACACTTAAGCACCTTTGTATGCCAGGCTCTGTCACAGGGATAGGAACTGCAAGAACTCTCTACCCCTGTGAGGGTAGAGAAAGTAGAGTGAGGCAGACAGGAACAGAAGACCATACCCAGCTCTTCAGACTCCCAGGAAGTACCATGTTCTTTGCTAGGAGCATTTTGCCAACACTTTATTTAATTCAGGGACCAGCTCATCTAGATCGTTACTATCCTTATTTGATGTACAAAGAAACTAAGGCTGAAGAAAATTAATTTGTCCATAATTATATGACTTGTAATAGGAAAAGAGACTGTTATTGAAGAAGAGGATGAACTTTGGATTCATAACAACCAGGATAAAACTTGTGTTTCTGCTCCTTAATGAAGTGTTTACCACACTCAGTAACTCTCCCTCCTTGAAAGGTTTGTAATGTGTTACTTACCAGATACCTCAATAAATGGCACTTGCAGAAATTGCAACTATATCTCTGTAAGTATGCATACACATATTTAAACACAGAGATAGATTAAAATATGTATAAAAATAAATAGTAGACAGTTACAAAACTAGGCGCGTGCACAAGGATCCAGGAATAAAAACTTACCTATAATGATGGCTTAATTTGGTTATTAAAATGCTTTAAGCTTACAAGCTCCCTAAAAATATCTCCAGATATCAGGGCTCAATCTATTATATTCAGAATTGATAGTCTGATGATAATAATACAATTTCTTAATGCATCACTTGTTGTGTTAGAGGTAACATTGTTCCACTTCACATAAAATATAAAAAGCATTACTATAGGTAAATTTATTTACCTTCCTGTGTGCTATTTTTAACAAGATTTTATTTTTCATTATACTTTTACATATTGAAGGGGATTGTTGTTACACTTCTGTACATACACACATCACATATTCCCCTTTTATCCTTCCCACCTTTATCCCCTCCCCTTCTCCATTCCCCTGACCCCTGATCTTCAAGGTCCCCCCCAGTTTTATTGGTAATCCTTGTTTGACAAGTCTATTATCTACATTTATTGTTCTCTCACTCTTTCCTATATTGAACTCTCACTTCCACATATGAGAGAAAACATTCAGCCCTCGAGATTCCAGGTTTGGCTAATTCACTCAGCACAATTTTCTCTATCTCCATCCATTTACCAGAAAAGGCCATGAATTCAGTTTTTTTTAAATAGCTGAGTCAAATTCCATGGTGTGTGTGTGTGTTTGTGTGTGTCTGTGCGTGTGTGTGTATACAGTGCATATATATATAGTTTATATATGTATATATGTATATGTTTGTATATATATATACAATTTATTAATCCATTCTTCCAATGATGGGCATCTGGGTTGATTTCACAATTTAACTATGGTGAATTGTGCTGCTATAAATATTGATGTAGCTATATCATTATAGTATGCTGAATTTATATCTTCTGGGAAAATACCCAGGAAGTTGGATATCTGGGTTATATGGTGGCTCAATCCCTAATTTTTTTGAGAAGTCTCCATACTGCTTTCCTGAGAGGTTGTACTAGTCTGCAGTCCCACCAACAGTGTGTAAGGGTTCCTTTTCCCCCACACCCTCTCCAGCATTTGCTATTTGTATTCTTGATCTTTGCCATTCTGACTGGGGTGGAGTGAAATCTTAATGAGGTCTTGATTTGCAACTCCTTGATTGCTAGAAATGTTGAACATTTTTTCATATATTTATTGGCCTTTTCATTTCTTCTGTAGAGAAGTTTAATGGCATCCCACTTATTGATTATTGGTTTTAATTCTTGTGCTATGGGGATCTTTTTAAGGAAGTTGGTGCCCACTCCTATATGGTGGAGTATTGACCCTATTTTCTCTTTTAACAGGTATAAGGTACCTGGTTTAATTCCTAGGTCTTTGATCCATTTCGATTTGAGTTTTGTGTAGGGTGAGAGATGCAGATCCAATTTCATTTATCTGCATGTGGCTAACCAGTTTTCCCAGAACCAATTGTTAAAAACCTTGTCTTTTCTCCATGTTATATTTTTGCCACCTTTGTCAAATATCAGATGGGTATAGAATTGTAGTTTTGTCTCTGTATTTTCTATTCTGTTCCACTGGTATTCATGCGTATTTTGATACCAATAAGATGCTGTTTTGTAACATAGCTCTATTTTATTCCATTGTTTTTCATGTCTATTTTGATTCCAATATCATGCTGTATAACTACACCTCTGTAGTATAGTTTCAGATCAGGTATTGTGATGCCTCCTGTTTCCTCTTTTTTTTTTTTTTTTTGCTAAGTATTGCAATAGCTCTGATGAACATAGATGTCTAATCTCCTTAATAAAGTACTAGTAACCACAATCAAAAACACATCAAAAAATTATAAGATTATACACCATGAGTGAGTGGGTTTCATTCTAGGGATGCACTGATGATTCAACAAGCACAAATCAATAAATGTGATCCATCACTTAAGCATAAATGAGGACCAAAATCACATGATCATCTCAATAGATGCAGAAAAGGCCTTCAACAAAACTCCAACACCCATTAATGTGAAAACTCTGGAGAAGCTAGGGAGTAAAGGATCTTACCTTAACATTGTAAAGGTCATTTATGACAAGCCCATGACCACCATTACACTAAATGGAGAAAAATTGAAGCCATTCCCACTAAACTCAGGAACAAGACAAGTTTGCCCATTCTCACCACTCTTATTCAATATAGTTCTTGAAACACTAGCCAGAGCAATCAGACAAGAGAAGGAAATCAAAGAGATACAAATAGCTAAAGAAGAAATCAAACTATCCCTATTTGCTGATGATATGATCCTGTACCTAGAAGTCTCAAAAAACTCCACCAAAAAACTGCTAGAGTTTATCAATGAATTTGGCAAAGTAGCAGGATACAAGATCAATATCCATAAATCTAAAGATTTTCTATACTCCAATAGTGACTCTGCTGAGGACAAAATCAGGAAAACCATCCCATTCACAATAACCTAAAAAAAACAAAGAAGAAGAAGATACTTGGGAATTAATCTAACCAGGAAGCAAAAGACCTTTACAAGGAAAATTATAGAGCTTTGAAGAAAGAAATAAAAGAAGATCTGAGAAGATGGAAAGATATGCCATGTTCTTGGATAGGCAGAATTAATACAGTCAAAAAGGCCATTCCACCAAAAGTGCTATACAGATTCTATGCAATCCCCACCAATATATCAATGACATTATTCACAGATATAGAAAATTCTTAGGTTCATTTGGAATAAGAGAACCCAGAATAGCCAAAGCAATACTTAATTAATGATTCCTTTTGATTTTATAAAAATACATACTAATTATAATGCTCTTTATTCCTTTATATAAATGCAAATTTTTTTCTAATGTGGATTCCCTTCAATCTGAAGAGCCAGACATGCTAATGACTAATTCTTTCAGCTTCTGGTTATCTGAATGGGTTTTCATTTCACTGCCACTTTTAGAAGATATTTTCACTGATGTAGAACTGTAGTTTTACAGGTTCTACTCAGAGATTCCATTTCATTGCCTATAGACTGTATTTTTCTAATGAGAAATTAATCATCAGTTCATTAATTTGTATGTAATGTGGTTCTTCTCCTCCTTGAATCCCTAAGCAGGTTATAAGTTTTCTTTTCACATTTGTTTCTAAGCAGTTTCATCTTAGTACATCTTCTTTGTACTAATCTTGATTATAGTTTGCTATAATCAAAGTATTTTGCACTTATTTGAGTAACTGTGCAATTCTGTTCTGGCTTTGGGTGTACTCTGGGTGTGTTTTCGGAGTGCTCTGAATATGGCCAAAACATATTTGTATAATATAAATTAGTCCTTTTCAAATAAACTGTTTAGAAACTAATAATTGTCTCTTACGCTAGACATTTTAAAGTGATACTCTTAGAAGTGAACTGATGTCGGTAGTAATGTATAGTGCTTATCCCAATAGCATGAATTTGAATATTTACCTTTGATTTGCAGCAA